>MU182575.1:0-30282 GCA_016904865.1 Pissodes strobi | reverse complement strand
GCATCATTTCAAGTATATTCAATCATTATAAGATCCTTTACGGTCCTACGGCATTATGCTATATTAGCCGCTTCTGATTGGTGGGTTGACGTCACTTTAGAGTACTGTGGCCCTTCGCTCGCTCCGGGGCGCGACTAAACAAAACTAACTTAAACTAACCCAAATTTACAAAAAGAAACAAACATATCCTTAAAAAAATTAAGAAAACATGTCTTAACCCCGACGGGAACTGAACGCAGGCCGTTCGTATCGCAAACACAGAATCTGACCACTACACTAACTAGACCTGCAGAGTGGACCGTCGATAAAGTGAAATTAATCCACCAATCAGAAGCGGTTAATATAGCATAGTAGCGTAGGACTGTAAAGGATCTTAAATAAATAGCATTATTGAAGGTTCATTACAAATTTATACAGGGTGGGCCAATAGTACGATAAATCAATTATACAGGGCGTTTCAAATACCTAGGGTGGCAAAATTATATATTTCGCCTTACATGTTATTAGATTTTTCAACCATATGAATTATTTTGGAACAGGTACTGTGTGATATTCTGTAGGTACTTAAATTTAAATTTATTTGAAATAATATTAAACACAGACGCACTTACTGATCGTAAAATTTTTGCTGAAAAATCTGGCTTAAACTATATCTTATATTCATTTTTGCAATATATCAAAAACCGTCTAATTTAGTTAGTCGTGAAGTCACATTAAATGTGTTTCAAACTGAAATTAATTTTAAAATATGACCTCCCAGATTGTCAGACTTTGCAATAGGTGTTCTTAGTTTTCATGACAATAAGGCAGATAGTTTAGTTTATGGCGTTAGTGGACCACCCTGTACACAGTTCCGGAGACTACTTTCCAAAATTAATTTTGCTTATATGGCTTGGCTCCAAAATGTAATGATGACTTTTAGTTAAGTTTTTTAGATAAAACGCACTGAATAATAATTAATTTTTAAAAACTATGTTTTCCTTTGACCTAAAAAGAACATACAGGGCGTTTTCGAAGATATATGCTTTTTTGTATTATATTTTTGACGTCAATTCTGGTCTGGGTTTAACCTTAATTTTTGGTAAGCGTAGTTTTATATTTTAATCATTTTGTTGACAGGTTAAGCATAGGGAAATATACAGTGAGACGCAACTTGGTGGTCTCGGAAACTACATGAGATAGAAGAATGGTTAATTGGCAAAGTTTTGACAATTCTATTAGTATTTTAATGGCGCCTGCGAAACGGTTCTATAAAAAATTATTTAAATTTTGTATTTTAAAAATCCTTATTAATTTTCTTTTAAACAATTTTTAAGACCCGTAGAAACTTTTTTAGAGCTAACCCAAACTTTTTACTTAGATACGCGTATTTTAGCAGATTTTACTTACAACGTTTTGGTTTGCCGGAACCATTGACTTATTTTTACTTATGGCCGCCATATTAGATTGTACCTGATTTTTCAATAAAGTTGGTAACATCGCACTGTAAAACACTGCAAAACATTTATTTAACAAATTAATCTCAATAAAGAGATGAACCCTATAATCAGGAAGCTTATAAGCGATCACACGCTTATATCAAAGAATATTATATGCTATAGTAGAATATTCTTTGCTTATATTTAAAAATAAAACTAATAACATAATATAAATAAGTGTATAATAAATTAAGAATACCATTAACAACGAAATGAAAAATAATATAAAAAAAGATAATAAGAAATAACAAATCAAAAAAAATTGTGTTTTAATGGTAAATTATTACCTTAATTGTTAACAATTAAAACTTTTTTCAATTATTGTTATTATTACTTTTTTCATTTTACATTTCGTTCTTAATTATGTTCTTAGTTTTGTGTTATTAATTACAACATGTTATTAGTTTTATTTTTAAATATAGGCAAGTGATGAGCATCATGATTTTAATATCCATCTTAAATGGCATTCAGTTGTTAAATAAATAGTATTTTGCAGTGTTTTATTGTGCAATGTTCCCAAATTTATTGAGCCGCTGACACATTGGAACGTTCCGTTCGTTCGTTCGCATTCGTTTGCGTTGCTACCTGCTCGCAGGAAACGTTCCTCTAGGCCTGCCACGCTTGAACGAATGGACCTGACATATTTGCATCGACATAGTTCCATCAATTCGCGCTCTTAAAGGAAACTGATATTCTTTTTTATACGCGAAAATCGGCCTCCTCCGAATGGAAAGACACGTCAATTTTATTTGTAAGGGGGACACTTTAAATGAATATTTTTAGCCTTCTTGTTTCAACCCCCTAGGATGGGTAGAGGTCACCCTTAGAATCTTAAATGGGAATGGGGGCCAAGTGGCACATCGTTTTAAAGGGCGTTCAATTCTCTTTTCAGTGGTATCCTACTTTGTTGCTTTTTGTCCAGAGGTTTCCGAATAATCGCGTTTTAAAGTTGCAGGAACAATTAAACTTGCTCGCATTGAGATTTTGGTTTTCGGGTTAGTGTTTACACAAAAATTATGGCATTGGGTCTCCTTGTAGTACAAATGATTAGAAGATTAGGTGGCACCATGGGCGTAGCCAGACATACTAAACACAAAACATCATAAACATTAACGTTTTTTTTTCTCAAATTCATGCATGCATGTCCCTCTCCTGCCTCCCCCTCGCTATGCCCATGGGTGGCACCGTTTCAAACTTTATTTGGGGATTGGCAAAGTAGCCTCGAAAAATTTACATCACTGAAATTCCACAAAAAGCCTTGCTATCCTATCAACAAATTCTAAAAATACGTTGTTTTTTAACAAAAAAAAAGAACATGCAGCAAATTTAAAAGATGTAGCCAAAACAGGAATATTATTGTTAATTCGCTTTTGCTTGTTGGGCTGTTCAGTGATAACTTTTATTAAGTGCATAAAGTGTGAGAATGGTTTATTCTCTTCAAGAAAGGACTGAAATTATTTTTATTTATGGAGAGGTTGGAAAGTGCGCACGAAGGACGGCATTGGTTTTCAATGAAAGAAATCGAAATCGTGAAGTAAGTCGCAGATATGTGCTGGATTTGGTGGCAAAGTTTTCCGAAACTGGTTCGGTGAGTAATAGAAAAAGGAAGGAGCTCAAATTGAGGTTTTGGGATTATTTGCTGCAGAGCCCACTAACTCCTTGCGGACAATAGCAGAACAGACAGGAATATCACACGAGACTGTAAGAAAAGCACTGAAAATGCATAAACTCCATCCATACAAAATGCAGATACTTCAAGAACTCTATGACGATGATTTTGATAGAAGAATAGAGTTTTGTGAATTCATGAGTCAAGTCAACGCCATCCCTAATATTCTGCCGAATATCTGTTTCACCGATGAATGTTCATTTTTTCTAAATGGAAATGTTAACAAACAAAATTGACGATATTGGAGTGACGAAAACCCGCATATTTTTCGAGAAGGATATATCCTCAAAAAGTTAATGTTTGGGCTGGTATTCTTGGAAATGTCATTATTAGTGCTTTATTTATTGAAGGAAACTTGACAGGTGATCTGTATCTTAATATGCTTGAAGAGACTATTGATCCTCTTGAGCTAGAAACTCAAATTGATGCAGAGGGTAATTCAGTTTTACAGGAGGATTTGTTAACATTCCAGCAGGACGGTGCTCCACCTCATTATTTTCTTCCGATGCGACAGTGGTTAAACGAGAGATTCCCGGATAGATGGATTGGCAGAAGGGGACCAATTGAATGGCCTCCAAGATCACCGGATTTAACACCCTTAGAATTCTTTCTTTGGCGACATCTTAAATCCATTGTTTATAAAACACAACCTGCTGATATTGATGATCTTAAAAGGCGAATTGCAGCAGAATGCCGGTCAATTCCCGGTGAAGTTTTCCGAAATGTTGGGGAGGAGTTCGAAAACAGACTTTATTATTGTTTACAGGAAAATGGACAACATTTTGAACAACTTATAAGATAGTGCGTAAGTAGATCCCATGTGTTTTATTGCAGAAATTTCTCTTCCGCAAATAAAAAGTTATTTTTGTCGAAGTAAAATGATCAATAAATAAGAAATCAATTGTTTAAACTAGATTTTCTTCCTGTTATTCAACGATTTTAACGGTGTAACCTACTCTTCTAATCATTTGTACTATAAGGAGACCCAATGCAATAATTTTTGTATAAACACTAACCTGAAAACCAAAATCTCAATGCAGGCAAGTTTAATTGTTTCTGCAACTTTGAAACGCGATTATTCCGAAACCTCTGTACAAAAAGCAACAAAGTAGGAAACCACTGAAAAGAGAATTGAACGCCCTTTAAAACGATGTGCCACTTGACCCTCATTCCTATTTAAGATTCTAAGGGTGACATTTACCCTTCCTAGGTGGTTGAAACAAGAAGGCTAAAAATATTCAAATAAAATTGACGTGTCTCCGATTTTTCATGTTTTTAACTGCAAGAGAGATATAATGGTAAAATCAGATTTTATTACCACAGAGTCAAACACCAATATCACGTGCAAATGCGATAAAAAGTTAAACTTTCTTTTTCAAAATTTGTCTGGAATGCGCCTAAAAGCACAAGCTCCAAAAGTCGAGATATTCTTTAAAATATTGAAAACAACAATGAAATAAAGTTCCTGCTATCAAAGTTACACGTCTCGAAAACACCACTAGTTTGATATTAGAGAGCACGATAAAATCAATTAGTATTCAGGACGTCCAACACTGAATTAAGATGAGTTTCCGTTCCGTCCGGTATGAACAAAAATACTTTTGGAAAATAGGAAATTTGTCTACTATTATTTTGCAGCTATTTAACCTTTTCCCCATTTATTGAATTCTCTTGTTAAATGTAGGCTCTTATTAAAATTATCAAGCGAATCAAAGCAGAATAACACTCGCATAAAGACGAGAATTACATTGAAAATGTAAAATCATTTGCTGTGATTGTTAAATCATATGTTTTTTTAAATTTATGTCTTAAAAACTTCAATTTTGTTAACGATCAATTTGCCAACAAAAAAACAATTGTAAAATTAAAATACATTTTTTTGCAATTAATATAAACAAAAGCGAAAATATAAGCACAAAAGTTGTTATATAAGGTAGACTGTTAACTAAATAAAGTTAAAGATAGATTTTAGTTGGTTAACGTTTATATCAAAAATAATATAATAAATATTACATTTATTATAATATATAAAAGGTCATACCAAATAATTTTCATTTTGAAAAATCACGTTTTTGTACTATGTGTTCACTTAAACTGTGCACAAAATGATGTTAATAACTTTTATAAAAAACTGCATTTTTTTTGAAAAATAAAAATGTGCTTATGGCATCTTATCAAATTAATTATTGATTCAAATTTGTAACAATTTGGACGCAAGTAAACGTTTTTTTTTGCTTGTATTTTCAATCAAACTGTCTCTGCGAAATGTTTTACATTTTCCAACGTAACTGTGGCCTTTTTGCGCTCCATGAAATTTGGCAATGTAAAAAGTAGTTTTCCGTTATGCATCAAGTTTTACAAAAATGCTTGTTGGTAATAAAAGTGGTTCTGGATATTCTCCTTAGAAGTTCCCATAATATTAGATAATGTAAATAATTTGATAAATAAAAATAGCAATTGCTGTATGTGCGAGGAGCTACGCTTCAAAATGCAGAGTGATTATTCACCATATCCAACATGCGGTCTAATTACGGTCGAAATCTACATACAAAATTATAATAATTCAGTTAGTTCACGACAATCTATATACAATTATCAATAAATATTTGCTTCTTATTTAAAAGGTATAATTATATATTTACAATGTGTTATATCATTTAAATAATTACATTAATGGAGTACATGATGACTTAACTTTCTACTCTAATAAAAAAAAAACTGTCAGAAATAGTGAGGTGTCAATATTCAAAATTAACAATATTAAGAAGGGTATATAGTTTGTTCAATACTGGTACAATGTTAAGTCATAATGATGACACCAGCAAATCCCATAAGAATACGCTTGGTGTCACGATGACGTAACATTGAACCTGTATTGAACAAACTTTACATCTTATTTGAGAAATTAATATTTCTTAAAGATTTCTACCTACACCTGCAAAATTTCTGAACAGTTTTATAGCTACAACTTAACGACAGTAATGAAATACCGCAAAATTAGGCAACGCGCAGAATGTCAACCGTTGCATCATCCTAGAGCTATTTTTAAAGATACATCATTTGAGATTAACTTGTTCTTTTGTCACGCACACGCCATCTCTTGCTTTGCCGACTTTAAAGCTGAAAACATAATTTAAAATATCTTAGAAACTAAAACTAAGCTATGGAAAGTATTATGATGTTTTTGATGACTTAACCAAAGTTATTTAGTTCATGAACTGAATTTGATCTATCAACTAACGCTCTAATGTCTTCGTTAATGGATCACAGTATTTATTCAGATAGAAAAAGGTGTTTGGAAGCACAAAACCATGTCAAGAAATTATCAATGATCACGTTACAGAGCCTCCCCCTATGACCGGCTCCGCCCTTCATTACTTGATCCGCCCATTAACGGCAACGCATTTTACAGTTGGATACACAATATGTGGAGATTTCGATATTTCACTGAATCAAACAAGCGTTTAAACCTCGCGACATGCAGGTTGGTACCGTCCAATCAGATTTGAGTTGAGAAATAACAATAACAGTGACAGTTGACAGAACCCAACTTTTATTAAAAAGTAATAAAGTAAAAATTTTTACTTAAAAAGTAATAAAGTATTCATCTGTGATACATATTAAATATTAAATTCACGTTTTATTAGTGGTTTTCACTGCTAAGTTAGTTTTTGCTGCACAATGAACTGTCCAGAGTGTAATAAAAAGTATGGACTACTTAAAACTTTACGGTAAGCATTGTATTGTTTGTTGGAACTTTTCGGTAAGATATAAATTAGTCTTAAGTCTAAAGCCCAAAATGAAATGAGATTATATGTGAAATATTTACCTAGTGATTTTTTATTCTAGGAGGCAGGTTAAAAAGGAACATCCTGGAAATGTCGATCAGATTTGTCCTTTGCCGCATAGAAATTATCAATGTTGTATTTGTAAGAAACAGTACAATACTAAAACATATCTCAGCATCCATGAACGTAGAGAACACAACCTCGAGTATGCAAAAAATCTGTATAATTGTGCACATTGTGTCACTTTCTGAAAACTACAATAACAACATTTGGAAGTAGTCATGGAGAATGAATACATCAGATTTACATCACAAATTGAATTTCAATCTTGGAAAGAAAAAGTTGAAAGAAAAACAAAGGGAAAATTTACTCAAAGAAGTGGATCTTGCAGGAGTAGAAATACAAGATTAATATATTTTGAGTGCCATAGGTCTGGATATGTTAAATCTGTAGGTGTGTGCGGATATCATCGCAAAATAAATATCAAATCCCAAGGAACAAACAAAATAAATTCGTTATGTCCTGCTATGATGGTAGTTAAAATTAAGGATAGTGGAAATATTAGTGATATATACTAAAACACCTATCGTCAGTCATAAAAACGACTTAGGTCATGTACCTCTTAGTCAATCTGAGCGAAATGCTATAGCTATAAAAATATCATCTAATGTGCCTTTTGATTCGATACTGGATGAAGTTCGTGACTCTTTGACAGCGGATGGCGAATTAAAGCGATTGCATCCTTTAACAAGAATGGACCTTCATAATATTGAAAATAGTTTTAAATTAAATATTAACGTGAAAAAACATGAAAATTATGCGACTAGTGTAAATATGTGGGTTAATGATGAATGATTCATGTGTTCTCTTTTATAAACCACAACAGCAGATTATGGAGAATTATCCACAATTAAAAAGTGATGACTTTTTGTTAGTGATCATGAATGAAGCTCAAATAGAAATGTTTAGAAAATATGGGCAATATGTCTTATGTATAGACGGAACACATGGCCTTAATTAATACAATTTTGAACCCATCACCATAATAGTTCTAGAGATGAATTGCGACAAGGGTTTCCTTGTGCCTTCATGATAAGAAACAGAAGTGATGAAGAAGTACTAACAATTTTGTTCGCATGTATAAAAGAAAAGGTCGGTGCTATTTCTTCCAAAATTTTCATGTCTGATATGGCCGAAGCCTTTTTTAATTCATATCTTAAAGTCATTGGTGCTCCAGAAAAGAGACTGATCTGTGCTTGGCACGTAGACCGAGCATGGAGGAAAAATTTAAGCAAAATTAGGGAAAAGCATAAACAAATTGATACCTATAAAATGTTACGAACACTTTTACAAGAAACTGACAGAAACGCTTTCGAAAGTATGATAAAGTCAGCTATTTCTCAGTTATTAGGAGATTTTGCTACAAAGCCTTTTGGTGAATAGTTTCAGAAGGAATATTTGAAATCTGTTGAGTCATGGGCATTTTGTTATCGTCTACATAGTGGTTTGAACACAAATATGCATTTAGAAAGAATGCACGGAACCATAAATTATGTGTACTTTCATGGTAAGAATACTAAAAGGCTGGATAAAATGCTCTGTGTTTTAATGAAATTTGTGAGAGATAGGCTTTATGATAGAATTATTACTTTACATAAAGGGAAAATTACTAATGTTATCCGATATTAGAACACGTCGTCGAACAAGTCTAAATTGATATATTAATACCATATCGAACTATGAAAACGGCTGTTGGAGTATGGTTTCTACTAAATGCTCCGAAATATATTACATACGTCAAAATCTTCAAGATTGCAACTGCAACCTACGATGTTTGCCATGTAATACTTTTATTCACAAATTTTCTTGCAGCTGTGTAGACTGCAGTGTGACGTGGAACATGTGCAAACTCATTCACCGTTCAAATATGCTTTTGCCTCATTCAAATGACACAACTAATTGTGATACTAATAATGAAGAGGAAACTTTAATAAAAGAAATTTTCAAAAATAAACCTGAAAAAAACATTAGTACCGAGACATTCGCTTTGCGAAAAGAGGAATGAAAGAGTCAGTATAATGATATAATTCATACAATTACCAGCCCTGAGCAACTTCAACTAATAAAAAATCACCGAAAGGCGATAAAAGCAGGTAAAGAATCTCTGAGTGAATCAAGTTTAATAAAAAATCACCTAAAGGCAATAAAAGCAGGTATAGAAGCTCTGAGTGAATCAAGTTTAAATAACGATAAAGTTATTCAACAAAATTTAAAAAGAGACTTAACTCCTCATAATAAGAAAATAATACCATAACGGCTATTTTCCACAAAAAGAAAACGCTAACAAAATAAAGAAGGTATATCTGTTCCTAGCCAGGAAGAGCAACAAAAAATTGCACTTTCTTTAATACTTTGATTACCTATTATACTATACGTATGTTGTAATATCATTGATCATTTTAAGAATTGTTGATATCCATTAAATTAATAGTAGTAGTAAGTTTTATTTAGCAAAATTACTGCTACAATCAAATGTTAATTAAATAAATACATCTAAATAAAGATTATTCAGTATAGTTGCATCAATAAAAGAAAACATTTTAAATTTAAATTGCATAAACTATTTTATTATTTTTTTAACAAGTGATAATTTTAAGGCTTTTTTAAATTTGTTTAATGATTTTTTTGATTTTATCGACTTGTATAATTTATTAAATTCACTAAGTCCTTTGTAAACAATTGAATTAATATGTAGAACTTTTCTATATATAATTAAAATCAATAGAATACTTACATTCTATTGATTTAAATTATTTTAAATCAATGTTCGAAAAGTTCTACATATTAATTCAATTGTTTAAAAAGGACTTAGTGAATTTAATAAATTATACAATAAAGCATTTTTCTGAACCTTAATTTATGTGTGTTTTTTTTTATATATATAAATACAGCTTCCCTGAAATATTATGAAAACATGGCCCAGAGTACAAAAAAAAATTAAAATGTAACTTTGTGAAACTTCAAATATTTGCCACAACAGAAATAGACTGTTTATTTTCTCTGTGTACTTTACGTAAAATTAAAAATTATTTTTAATGCAGCAACTTTTAACAAACATTTTTTTTTAAACTAAAATTTTGAGAACTTTTCACGACTACAAAAACATCACCCATAAGTTTCCTTTAAAATTTGAATGTTTTTTTCCTTTTTACCTTAGCTCACGATATTCTTATGTATAGAATAATTATTGATATTTATGCTATTGAAGCCAATGACAACTTAACAAAAATTTAAATGTCCAGCCTGTTTTCGCGGGCCAAGTGATTGGTCGATACCAACCTGTATGTCGCGAGGTTTAAACGCTTGTCTGAATCAATTATGAGGAAGCGAGGCATAAAACGATATACGTAAGATGTCACAGTCTCATGAGACTAGTTTTTAGGCTTTCACCGTTTATGTTATAAAACTGTGGGGTCTATAACTCGAACTTCTTAAAACAACATAATTTCTATAATTTTTGAGGGTAGAGCATCAATGTAAATTGATGTATATTTATGGATTAACGGTCCAAAAAAAGTACGAACTCCTGTTGGTCTCAAACCGTGGCATCAGCTGGATTTCTAACCAGGTGCGTCCAGCAGAAAAAAGACTTCCTTTTTCTCAATCTTAATATGTCGCAGTGCCCATAAAAAATAAACGTTACCGTTAGGTTTCTAAATTTGATTCGTTGTTTAACACGTAGCTATGACGATTAGTGTACACTTAAGGTGAGATTTGTTAGTATTTTCGATCTGGCAGACCGTAAATGCTTGTAAAATATAAACTAAACTAACCATAGTTTCTGGATATGATGTTGTGCCTTCAAACATATATTTTGAATACATCAAAAACAATAGAAAAACGTTTTTGTGCAATAATAAAACTTGATTGAGATTTTAAAATACTACCGCCATTATCAAAAGGCCTTATAGGAAATATCTCTTATTTACTTTGTTTTCACTGCATTTCTTCTAGGGATTAATAATTGTGTCTAGAAGGTTAACAAGATCAGACATGTGGTCAGCAAACAATTAACTAAATAGTAGTATAAAATGGCTTGTTTCTATAGCTAATCTTCATGCAATTTACTAATAAATCTTGGTTCTTGACGAAGCATTTTTATTCCCAAATAGGTAAAGAAATTGAGAGATAAAACGTTTTTCTACTGTTTTTGTATTTAATTTCAAACATACGAACAATATCCGCTGAAAAACAAAGAAAAAAGATCCACTGCAATACTCTCATCAGCAATGCAACGAACACCAACTTTTCACACCCAGGATATCTTCAAAATAATATAAGAGCGACTAACGAAGAAGCTTTGATTATGATAGTAATTATGAACAAATATCTCATCTGCAAAACATTCCAATGAATAATGTCCTGAAACATTCGTAAAACTTTTCAACCCAATAGTAAATATAGGCAGGAACCTATAAACTGGCAATCACAACAACCAATACATGTTTTGTCTAAATGAAGCGATCATGAAACCCAGCGCCAAGATATGTACTCAAACACTTCACAAATGGTGATATATTAAGGAATAAATGTATTCGATGAGAAAAATCCAGCTGATGATGAAATGAACTTATATTATGAAAGTCTTTGACAACCAATTCATCACTAAAACTGGCGTATTCTGATGCAAGAGGCAGGTAAGCTGATGACACACGTTATGAAACTTGAATGAAAGTTAACAATTTGTTCTTGCGGGTGCATCCTACTGGAAGTCACGATTGCCAACAATTTGTATTGAGTCCTCCTTTGTCGGGTCTTCCAAATTATCCTTAGCTGATGGAACTAAAATATTGAACAATCTACTTGTGTATTCTTTCTTAAGACAGGAAAGTAGTACAACTTTGCAGATAGGGGATTAAATGATTATTTCTATCTGGTTGAAATATCGAGAACCCTATAGGAAATTTTGGAAGACCGATTATTATTTATTTGTCACCAGTGACCACAAGTTGTCTTTAATAAAGAACTAAAATACTTATAACAACAGTCAATATTACAATTTGATTCCTAAACATACTGCCAATGCAATACAGTAGACGAAAAAACTTCAAAAACTTGTGTTTTACTCGTAAAACTTTCATTTATTGTGTTGTTAGCAGTATTTAATTTCCCCATCGCCAATCGAGTTGCTAATAATTGAAAAAGTTTTTACCCGCCTATGGCGGAGCTAAACGTCAATTTATTGTTTAATCACATATGTTTGTATATATATTTATATGTCCATAACTCAAGAACTACTGCAACAATTTTAATCAAGCAGATAAATGAGTAGCTTACAAAAAACCGCTATATGCAAATTAAAAGTCAATATTGTTTTAATGGCGCAAATATCAATCCTATATTGTCCGTCATCTGAAAAACAATATAGCCCTGCTAAAATTGCTAGAAAAATTAACACAGCTGCAAGACCACCTATGTGGCACCAGTCAAATGAAATATGGCCATTATTGGGGTCACGTGCCCTCCGGAAATACAAGTAGTGCAAAACTCTGCGATGATATTGGAGTTACTTCTGGATAATATCGGTTATATCGTATCAAGCACGTCTGTTTCCAATAAAAATTCTCTAGATTTTTATAGATTGTAGGGGGCAAGGAACGATGGTAGAAATAGGATGAAACCAGTTCAAATGTCAACCTCACCTGCACGAGAGGCGGATCTCAAACAATGATACAAAGAATGTTATTCTTTGTATCATGATCTCAAACCGCGCGGTACCCCCTGCTAGATAACTGACGAGCCTCTGACGACCGAGACACCGCCGTATAACCGTTCTCATCGGAGATTTAGGAAATGAAATCGCCAGCATCTCGCTACCAACACGCACATGCCAGCGAGGTAGCGTATTTGGCTAAAAACCTCGTAAAATGATGAAATGACGATGACCACCATGCAACGGCCCTCAGTCCCCGGCAGCTCAGTGGTCCCTTGTTACGGTAGCAACCAGATCAGATCACAAGCAGAGGGTGCTAAGAATCACCGCGTAAGACCAGGCTACCATGGACACAGAACTTTGCATATAGCCACTTACAACACAAGAACACTCTCGACACAACAAAAACTGATTGAACTGGGAGAACTTGAGTGTATTAAATGGGACATCATGGAAAAAAAGAGAGAAAATCAGATCTCTTAAATCGAACCATATATTGCACTACAGGGGAGAAGAGGATGTCGCACAAGGAGGAGTGAGACCACAAGAAAAACATCATTAAAATTCACAGTGTTTCTCCAAGAGTTATATATCTTATACTAAGGTTAAATAAAAGATATAGTGTAAGGATCACACAAGTGTATTGAGATTTGCCGACGATATTGTCATACCTAATCAGTGATTCACCAGAACACCTCCAATGTACGCACCAACAACAGAGTATGACGAAGAAGTAGTGGAAGGCTTTAACGAAGATATATCTAGGACAAAGTGCATTGCACTTTCCCCATGCGAGACAATGCCAAGCTTGGAGCTAAAATGGATAATGCAAAAACTTCCATATGTCCTCATGGTTATGGTGGGAGAAATAGTAGAGGAGACGCACTTTTATATTTTATGCTCCATTATGGACTCTACGATATGAACTCATTCTTCCAAAAGCACCCCAGCGAAAGTGGACCAGGATAAGTCCCGATGGTACCACAAAAAATTAAATCGATTTTATAATTTCTGACAAAAAGAATGATTTACCTTACAAATGTTTGGGTTTTCTCTCCAATTAGAGCCGCTTGCTCTGGCTCCGGGGTGTAAACAGCACAAGTGCTAGTTAAGTGACCCTAACGAAGCTGAAAAAATCAACAGGGAAAATACTCAACGTTTCGAGGAAGAAATCTGCCCCCGTTGTCAAGAACGAACAAATCTAAAAAGGAAAATTGTTAGTAAATGCAATAAAACAGTAAAAACCTGTCAAGCATGACAATCTGTAAGAGTTTTTTACTGTTTTATTGTATTTACTAACCATTTTCATTTTCAAAGTTTAAATTCAATAAATAATTTCCAACGTCGCTTCTAATACAGTTTCTGTCGTAGATTCTCGTGAAGTAATCCGCTTTTCTTAAAAAAAAAATACTTTTTGAGAAAAATAATAAAAACCTTTTTTTACTTAGAAATCGACGTTTTTACACTTCCCTGAAAATTAAATTTTCCTGACATCATCTTAAGCACATATCGCTTTTTATCCTAATTGTTTATAAAGCATATAGCGGTTTTTTTAATGGGCTACTCAAATGTCATCTAGCTTATAATAATAATTTAAATTGTAAAATGTGCTACTGCATTTTCTACACAAAGTTTTTATTTCAAAAATGTTCAGATTTTTACATTGTAATCGTTGCCGTTGCCCAAAATAAAAATAAGTTAAGATAATATTAAAAATTAAATTAGCACTAATCGAGTCCACTTTTGGCGGCATATTTAGGTCATATTAAAAATATTTACCTTCTCTTTCTCGCCTTCTAATTTTCTTCCGTCTCCGCTCTACAACTGCCAATTCAGTCTTAACATCTGCGTACGTCTTTCTTAATTCAGACAGTTTCTGCTGTAATACTGCTATCCTCTGCGTGCTATCTAAACTAGGATCTATAAAAAACAATACAAATAATACATAATAAATTACCGTATCTATAGTTATTATGGGATGTGTTAAAAATACTTTTAACACAAATATCATACAATATTTTGTCTACACACGGCAATAAAAAGCATACAATAATTAAAAATTAAATGGGTAATTGTTTAATATAGGTCTTTCACATAAAATTACTATTTTGTTATTATAGAAAGTTAGAGTTCATCTTAAAAAGTAATTTTATACCAAAATGTTCTGACGGAAATGATAATTTATGGAAATATTGAATATATTTTACCTAAAACTGAAGGACATATACTAAACAATTACGGGGGGAGTAATTGTTTGGTATATGTTCTTCACATAAAATTACTATTTTGGTATTATAGAAGGTTAGAGTTCATCTTAAAAAGTCATTTCATACAAATATTTTCATTTTATACAAATTCTGGGTTAATTTCGATTAATTCGGGTTGTATTGGGTTAGTTTGAGTTAAATCCGGTCAGTTTGGATTAGCAAAAAAATAACAGCGCGATAGTGCGTTCGCTTCAACTTATTGAGCATCAAAAACACGAACATTTTTTTAGTTTTTTTTTAAATCTTTGGGTTAGTTTGGTTAGTTTATCTCGTAAAATAAGAATACATAAATTAGTTTGGGTTATATTGGGTTAGTTTAACTAATTCAAACTAACCCAAACTAATTTATTCAATATTTCCATATATTATCATTTCCGCCAGAACATTTTTGTATAAAATCACTTTTTAAGATGAACTTCTATAATAACAAAATAGTCATTTTATGTGAAGGACCTATACTAAACAATAAATTACCATTAAATGTTTAGAATCTCTTACATCAACGTAGTTTCTAATAGCATCGTATATTTATATTAAATTATCGAAGTTTACATTTGTCAATAAAAACTAGCAACCATCATTGTTGGCTGATTTGTTTACAGAAAAATTGAAAATTTGAAAGGTCCTGTCAGTTTTATAAAACGCTAGCGCTGGCTGTTGTGATTTGCCAAAAATGCAAGAAATACAAGAAATCGATACACTTAAAGACATAGAAGAAGCTGCTAACAGAGCTACCTTGGATTTACTGCCACGAAAATCAAGAATTCAATATGAGATTGCTTATAATAAATTTATAAAATGGGTTGTGTTTTATTTTATATTTTGTATCCATACTGCCTTGTAGAGCCTTCCTTTAGCTCTGAGAAAGGCCTAAACTAGAGGCATAAAGAACTAGGCGAATAGTAGGTAATGAAAATTCTCACCATACAAACAATTATTTTAATACATTTCAAAAACTCTATCTCATTCTTTCAATACTATCTTAATTTTGGAAAAATTTTACAATTTTAGCATAATCCTTCAAGAACAAAAATACAATTTATAAATTTATATTTTTGTAACTCAAGAAATACAGTGAAACGGTACTTCCACCACTTTCATGGACCGCAGAACCCCAATAATATCATCCTAATAATTTCGTTTTTTTGTACTATTGACATTAATAGGGCAGGTTTATTTGAATATTTATTTATTATTACCTATTTTTGATGAATGAAATGGATAACAATCAAAGAAATTAAGAAAAACAGAACCTTTATCATCGAAAAGTCAAACTGACTGAATTAATTGTCCGGCGTACTTCATGAGAATTTTAGCTAAATTTGAGTAACAATACTTTTGTCAAATAAACCTAGGCCGTTATCAAATTTTCGGATTATTTTCCATCTCAGTGTCTGGCAGCAGCATTGACAGCTTCCCGTCTGTGACCATTTCTCTACCCATATTCAGAAAAAATTCCACTCGTCTTTATTTTTTATATTAACTGAAACTCCCTCGATAAAATATGATATGTTAAGCTAATATCTTTTAGATTAATTTGGGTACTATACTATATCCAACCTTATGGGTACTATACTATATCCAACCTTAATGACCCTCTCAAACATTTTTTGTGGATATTTCAAACCATAAGCAAATGACACGCTGGGATGCTGTGATTTCATGATAATTAGAATAAATACTCTGGTTTGTTAAATAAAATATATCAAAGGAACTCACCAAATTCCACAAAGAAGTTATATTTTGACGGCCTGGGCGACCGTGCCGATCTCTCGTAGAGTGATGTTGTACTTCCTGGAGTATTTCCTCCACATCCACTTCCTGCCATCGAACTTTCCGACGCATCGTCACTATCACTATCTCGTCTTTGTCGTGGCTTTCGTCCTCGTTTTGCAGGTATAATAGAAACTCCAGAAGGACCATCTTCGGAATTACGCAAAGACCGCCGCCGTTTCCTGTAACCCATAGGTGGGCCGAAGGACTCCGATGTTTTTCTGGATGATGGAAGCTCGCTTGCCGGCTGAGTATCTATGTTATAATAATTATAAATTCCGTTAATATGAATAACTTATTCAAACTGTTTGTTATTCTCACGTGATAAGCACCATCTTAGTGAGAAAATACATATTGAAATTTTTAGAACTATAGTTTCTAGATGTTTATTTGTGAAATGGAGTCTGTGCATCTAACGTTTCATCAAAAATAGGCCGAGTTAGGTGTTTGAAATTGATTTGGTTTTGGTGGTCTCTCTCAGTGTTGAGGTTCCAACCTTAAGTTATTAGTTGTTTAGAATTTTACCTTCTTCACTATATGGCGAAACCTTCATTGGAGGATTTCTTCTGTGGTCGATGTAATCTGGTTCGCCTTCATTAGACTTACTATCATTTGAAGTTGGTGATATGTTGCCGTTGTCCCTTAAATGGAATAGAATTAATTCAATACTCCGAACCACGAATGTTAAGGTGTAACTTAAATTTTTTGAAGGACATATTGAAATAATCCAGAGAAAAAGTCTACTGGAAATAGGGAAAGTATAAAATATAAAAAAGTTTAAAATGTAAAATATTTGCTGGTGCGGAATGAAAGTAACAACGACCATGCCTAGCGGATTTTTTGATGAATATTTTATGTATTAATAAAATTAATATATCAAGCTATATATGTGGTTTTGCTATAAAAACATGTTTTTGTTTTATTTTTTTAAAACAGCTAAAAGCTAAGCTTTAATTTTTATCAATATATATATGTACAACTGAATCGTGACGATAATCTAATGATAGTTTCGGAAATTAGCCCTTATAGTCTATAATAATTTCATTTAATGATGATAACAACACTTACCTTCTAGGAGACAAGTTACTAATTGTACTTTCTGGAGTTGTGGGAGGAGTATCCTCAATCACAGCTTGGACGTCTGCTCGATTTTCACGCTCAATTGGAATTATCAGTGGAGGAGGTTGATGCTTTTTGGGTTCCAGTAACATTTTGCTGTTGCTAGTTCCTGGCGCACTCGCAAACGGCATCTCGTGAACCTACAATATTGAATTCATGAACAACAATACAAGTACCTTGTTTATATTAAATTCACTTTTATTTTGAGTAAGTAATGTGGAAACTGAGGGATATTATGGTAACACCGTAACGAAAGTGAAAAATCATATCACAAGAACACGTTGTTATAGTCAGTTTTTAGTATTCATATTAGGACGCTGCAAGGAACAGCTAAGAGGAAAAAATACAGAAAAAAAATAAAAACACGTTATTTCGTATATATATGTTTTTAATTCTCACAATAATATTATACCTTGTTAGAATTTTGATGTATGTTGTTAATATTTATTTTTTCAGACGTTGGAAATTAGATGTCCGTATCAAAACGCTAATTTTGCCACATACCGTGACTATATTTTGACGGTCTAAAGCTGTTATTTCGATACCTTCTCTGTCAATTTTATGTGCATATTGTAACAAGTTTTACAATACTCCCCCTCCCCCACGTCAGTTCAGTAGGGTAGTACTGACAATGGCACGCAGAACTTACATCTCTACTTCATCAAAATGTTATGGATAACGTATCGCTGTTTTGGTAATTTTGGAGCCACCGATATCTGCAGTTAACTGTTCCTTGGAACGGTCTGAGAATTTCTCTATCTATACCGTGTATCAAGGAAACTTGTCCATAACCATACCTTAATGTATGTATAGTAGAACATTTGTGAAAAATGCTAAATGTTCTATGTAGTATGGTACAGCGTTTTCCTTTGCTAGATGGATTACTTTTATTATTTATTATCGCCAAAATGTTTTCATCGCACTCTACCTTAGACGTCCCCTAAGGCAAGGCTCTCCCCACCATATCGAACATCAACACTACGATGGCAGAAGTCAAGTTTCATCACCGTGATATTCGTAAAATCCTTACAGAACTAAACTACTGGCCATTTGCTTTCGACCAACAAAAATTTCGCCTAAATTTAAAACGAAATATGTTCTTAACCAGACATGATATGGATCTCTGGTTTTTAATGGTTAATAGATTTGTCCCTTAGGAGAAAATTTCAAATGTTGAATTTTTTAAAACTGTCAAAAACTTTTATCAGGGTGTCAAAGAAGGCGGTGATTTTTGCTCCAATTTCAATAGCATGTAACTTTCATAATATTTTTTTTCAATTTTGTCACTGTACATCAATTGAATCACTGGTCCATAGCGAAGAAAGTAGTCTGTCAAATTTTTGGTATCTGCTATATTTTAAGAGATATAGATTTTTTTTTTGTAAAACCTTGTTTTTTCAACTTTTTGGTAGTTAGACCACACTGTGCGTTGTTCGTGCAAACTTTGTAAGTGATTATTATACTTTTCGAAAAGCTTGTTTATCTTCAGTAAAAAAATTGTACCTAAATGTTATGATGTGCAGTGGCGTACTTATAATCCCTATATGTCTATGGTTTATGAGAAGCTCACAATTTTTCACGATTGTTTTGTATTGGAAAGTACTCGCTCGCAAAATAAAACACATCAAACTAGTGATATTTAATTTTAAGGGTTTTCAAAACAAATTTAATATTAGTTTTGTATTAGAAATAAATAAATAAAATTTTTCCAAAAATTAAATTAAAAAATTATAATTTTTAAAAAAATTTTTTAGACACACTGTAAAATATACATGTAGATACAGTGCAATATTAAAAAATAAAAAATAAGGATAAAACTTGCTAAATCTAGAGGCGAGTACTTTCCAATACAAAACAATCGGGAAAAATTGTGAGATACTAATAAACCATAGTATGTGATTATAACTGCGCCACTGCACATCACAACATTTAGGTACAATTTTTTTACTGAACATAAAAAAAGCTTTTCGTAAGGTATAATGATAAACACCTATAAAATTTGCACGATATAATGCACAGTGGGGTCTAGCTACCAAAAAGTTGAAAAAATCAAGGTTTTGCAAAATAATCAATATCTCTTAAAATATAGCAGATATCAAAAATTTGACAAACCACTTTCTTTGCTATGAACCAGTGATTCAATTGACGTACAGTGGCAAAATTAAAAAAATTATTGTGAACGTTACATGCTATTGAAATTGGAGCAAAAATCAGCGTCTTCTTTCACACCCTGTATATAATATTTTTTGAAAATTTAAAAAAAATCCAACATTGGAAAGTTTTTCCTAATGGATGTATATTAATCATTTAAAACCGTGGGTCGATATCATGTCTGGTTAAGAAAATATTTAGTTTTAAATTTAGGCGAAATTTTCCATGCTCGAAAGCAAATGGCCAGCAGTTTAGATACGCAAAAGGCATCAGGACAGGACGGAATACCTGCCATCGTGTTAAAGAACTACGCCAACGAACTTCGTTTGTTTTTTCCAGGCTTTTTTCTCTGTTTTACCGAAAAGGGATTTACCCATCTTCTTGGAAAGTCACTCGAGTGCAACCTGTCCCATAAAAAGGCAAGAAAACCACGCCGTCAAACTATCGCCCAATTGCCTTGCTTCCAATAATCTCCAACGTCGTGGAACTTGTAGTCAATCAGCAACTACTCAAATACCTCGAGAACAACATAATAATCAGCGATAATCAATACGGCTTTCGCAAAGAGAGATCGACAGGAGATATATTGGCCTATGTCACTCATATATGGAGTAGGGCAATTGAGAACTACGGAGAGTTTCGAGCGATTGCGTTGGATATTTCGAAGGCATTCGAGTTTGGCATGACCGACTGCTCAACAAATTACCGTCCTTCGGACCGCCAACCTCTCTCTGCAGCTGGCTTGCCAGTTTCCTTAAGAACCGATCTCTGCACAGTGCAGTTGATGGACACATCTCAGACACATTCACCATTAACGCGGGCGTGCCTCAAGGCGCATTACTTTCACCAACTCTCTTCCTCATCTATATTAATGACCTGCTGACGGAAACGAATAATACTGTTTACAGTTTTGCAGATGACAGTACCCTTGTCTCTCAATTCAGATCAGAAAAACCTTTACCAGCGACTAAAACTTATCACCGCAGACAGGGGCAGATTACAGCAATTAATCAAGACCTGGAGAAAGTTCGAACTTGGGGTGACAGAAATTTGGTTTAGTTCAATGCAGCAAAGACCCAAGCAGCCACGTCTACCAAGAGGGCCAATACGGCGGGTCCTGACATCATTATGGCAGGATGGACCATTCCTTCATCCTCGTCAATCGGACTACAGGGTGTCTCGGTCAACAGCAAAATGTCCTGGCATGACTACGTTGCTAACATCGCAAAATCAGCCTCCCAGAAACTTGGTGAGCTATTTCGCAACAAAAAACTGTATACACCGCAGCAGTTGCTCTTGCTCTACAAAGCGCAAATAAGACCGTGCTTAGAATATTGCTGACACATCGGGGCTGCCGCACCAAAGCACACCCTAAAGCTGCTGGATTCTATTCAGAAGAGAGCTGTGCGTCTCGTCGGCGAACCGGAGTTGACCCGGATTCTGGAATACCACAGACATGTGGCCGAGATGTCCCTGTTTTACAGATACTTTCACGGCAGTTGTTCCCAGGATCTAGCCCGCCTCATCCCGCCCCTGGCAACGCCTTTCAGACAGACGGCAAGAGCGCACCAGTTCGTCGTACAACTGAAAACACCTAGAACATCGCTTTACAAGAACTCCTTTGTCTGGCGCACTGCATCACTGTGGAACTCACTCCCAGGACATGTTTCCCCCTAATTACAACCTACAATTATTCAAGAACCGTGTCAATCAACATCTTCGCACACACACCGCTCGTCGAGCGCCATAGGATCTCCTTTTAGTGTGTGTACCACTGCTATAAAAAAAAAGTTGATCTGACCCCTTTACATTTAAAATTTTTTTCCGCGTCTTCATCTATTTTTATATGTTTTAAAGTATATTGCTAAATTAGTCATTGCAAATATATATGAAGCATTTGACTGCAAAACTCAGAATCGTCGCGCTTGCCACACAAAGAACATTTCAAACTAGCAGATATTGTCAATATTTTCGTATACCTAAAATAAAATAATAAAATTAAAAAAATAATAATGTGCATTGTTATGTATTAAGTGTCTTCTATAAATCCGGCCGAAGCATCAATCACGAGTACAAAGGTGCGTTTGAAACATTCAAGTCTGTCAAAACATGAGTTGCCCTGCCTCACCAAAAGCATTTTGCATGAATGGAAATGGTGATATTGCAAGAAACCAAATGTACTGCACGACGTTACTTTATTTGATATCACAATTTTTCCGTTTTAATAGGTCTGTTCCAACTGGCCATGAAAACCGTACACGGGACGGTAATTTCCAGTAGCATAATTCGTTTGCCAACATGACATGTTATTTATTGCCTTCAAAAGTGAAATTGACAACTAGAAATGACGGTCCCACGTACGGTTTTCTAGTCGGTTGGAACAAACCTAATGTCAGTGACTGCAACTGTAAGACGAAGTTCTCAGAGTTCCCATTTTATAGATACAACTGGTCCTAATGCAATTAAAATCCGTTTTGGTTTTTATTTTTTGAAATTGTATAAGTAGAGATTATCGGCAGGTTACCATATAGATTAAAATTATAAAATGTATGTAGTTTTCGACTGGAATTAGAGTAATGTCCAGTTAACATGTCATTGTCTGCCATTTTGACAAACATTACCTCCTACCGAATAAAAAAATCATAGCATACTTTACCTCATAATAAAATGTAATGGAATATATTTTAGTGATTTATTAACGCCTCTCATATCTCACATATTAAAAATGGTGTCGCCTTAATGAAAATAAGTTATTGATTTTTTATATAAAAATTTTCTCTATGCCAAAATTATTTGAGTGTTTAGTGACCAGACACTTATCTTCTAGTTTAAACCGCTGCCTGAGAAAAACAGCGATTTTTTTTCTTCTGAAGCGGTCCACTGACTTTCCTACGGTAATTATCTTTCTACTGCTCTGGAAAATAATGGGGTGGTTTACACTGATTTTTCAAAAGCATTCGATAGGGCTAATCATCGTGTCTTACTAAACATAGTGCTCACGTTAGTGGATGATATCTGATTTTTAACCTGATGGGTTGAGCTTTTTCACACTTAAGGGTACAGAGTGGCTCAAATTCGTGTCTATGTATGGGGAACTCGTAAACCGTAAGAGATACAGTATCGGTCAGATTAAAGCAAAATTGCGCATTTAGGTGCCTAGCAATATGCCGTTTAGAACGTTTTAAAATTCCGAGTATTTCCGGAGATATCCGGAAAAAAACGAAATTTTGAAAATTCGTTTTATTTTTTTCCTGGGCTTATTTAAAAACGGATTTCAAATTGAATTGCACTTTTGCATTGCCACTTTTTCCGCTCTATCTAATGATGGTATCATGTTTGAAATCCGACGTTTCGTCTTCAAGGGATCATCATCAACTTTCTTTTTTTAAATACGAACTTTAATTTTTTTTTTCGTTTTTCAGATGGTATAGAGCGAAAAAAGTGGCAATGCAAAAGTGCAATTAGATTTGAAATCCGTTTTTAAATAAGCCCAGGAAAAAATAAAACGATTTTTAAAAATTTCGGTTTTTTTCCGGATATCTCCGTAAATAGCCGGAATTTTAGAACTTTCTAAACGGCATCTTGTTAGGCACTTAAATGCGCAATTTTGCCTTAATTTGACCGACACTGTATTTCTTACGGTTTTCGAGTTCCCCGTACATAGACACGAATTCGAGCCACCCTGTACATGTCCTAAGGTAACTTTTAAGAAGTGTTGCAACCTACTAGAGGTAAACTCCGAAATCCTTTATATTTTGAACTATATCTCGAGAACCAGGCGTCGTACAATGACGTGGTGGTCCGGCTTGATTCAACATACTTGAAAACATGGGGACACATCATTGGTTCGCGCCCCTCGCCCTCCCGATCCTGCACGCTGGAGGGTGAGAAACGGTGATAACGGGAAGGGTGTCGGTAAGTTTTTGGCGATTTCTCATTAAAACAGAGTGGCGTCCTGCGCAAAAGAAGTTGTGGAGACTGTCATGAAAATAAGAGGATTTCTGGATGCAACAGTTTGAAACCTACTGTTCGTATAGACTTAAAAAGGGCTGTGTGTCTATTCACGTTCCAATTAAGAGCAATAATTCGCCAATATTTGTACATTCCCAGAAAGTGAAACTATGCAACAATCGGATGTAGGTTGCGTCCTCCCGCAAACGGCCAGGAAATCCCGAGAAAATTTTCGCTAGCGAGAACTCACAGTTCCTTCCGGCCTTGGCTTTTAGCAAGAGCGACATGAGAATCATTAACAAAGCAGACTTCATCAGCGAGAGCCTTGCACCACTTCTCACAACCCGGCCGGATAGAGCACCTCAAGTGGACGCCAAAATTTTTGACAGCGCCGTAATTATGTACAGGGTTATCCAACGAGGACTAGGCAAGGCGATTTTTTGACTTTCCCTGTACTTTTATAAAAAAAAAACTGAAATAGCCATCTTATATAATTTTCTCCCGCGAATTCGCATATGTTCAGCAAAAAACAATTGAACATCAAATAAAAATACTAGGTGTCAATTTGATATTTTTTAAAATGGAAAACCCTGTATATCACTACATTTTTGGACTCTCTAGAAAAATCTGAACACATCTTGTGTATAATATCCTATACCTATCTTAGCTGTTTACCAAATATTGACAGTTGAGAGTCGGGTATTTTGACACTTTGACAAGCTCTAAAATCTAAACCGCACAAGATCAAAGAAAACGGTTTGCACATTCCTATCTTAAGTTTTCATAAACTACCGAATGACAGTATCTTCGAATTTAACCCGCGGATTAACCAGAACTTTTAAACCTCAACAACCCAAACAATTGAACATCAAATAAAAGTGCTAGGGGTCACTTTGATATTTTTTTAAATGGATATAATTAACCGGAACTTTTAAACCTCCGGTTAAATTCAAAGTTACTATAATTCGATAGCTTATGAAAACCCAAGATAGGAATGTGCAAACCGTTTTCTTTGATCTCGTGCGGTTTAGATTTTAGAGCCTGTCAAAGTGTCAAAATGCCCGACTTTCAACTGTCAGCTAAAGATAGGTATAGGATATTATACACAAAATGCGTTTAGATTTTTCTAGAGAGTCCAAAAATGTAGTAATATACAAGGTGTTTCATGTAAAAAAATATCAGAGTGACCCCTAGCACTTTTATTTGATGTTCAATTGTTTTTTGTTGAATATATCCGAATTCGCGGGATAAATTACATAAGATGGCTATTTCAGTTTTTTTTTTATAAAAGTACAGGGAAAGTAAAAAAATTGCCTTGTCTAGTCCTCGTTGGATAACCCGGTACCTAAGTCAGACTCGGGACAATGTCTTTTACTCCTACCTCAAGAGAGAGTCAATATGTCTTTCTCAGATGGACATTATGTAGGACTTGTAAGTACTGCTACTGATGTCCGTGGCTAATTTTCTATTTGTGTACTCAGATTCTCAGATAATAGCCTTAAATAAATGGCAAGAGATCGCGGACCGGCGCTGGCTGGAGCGTGAATGTGTGTTGCTCACGACACCAAACTTCCCAAAAAGTGGCAAGACGTCCTGAGAGATGCTGAAAAACAAGAAGGAAGTTTTGGAGTTCCTTGCTCAGGGCATTCCGACGACGGGAGAGGTGGCCGGGTACTCTACAAGCGGTCTGCGTTTTTGTGCAGCTGGATGGATCTCTTCTACAGGTGCTATGGATTCGACATATGGCCAGTAAGGCACACACACACATTTATTATAGTGCATGAGCTGGTCAACACACTCGGTAAACAATCTTCACACAATTATTAATACATAAACATTTGCTTTGTCAGATCCTGAAAAAAATGTCGCACTGCCGTGTTACCACGCATTTACCGGCTGTTACACAGGTGATGTCATCTACACAATTGGAAAAAGAACTGCGTGGAAAAGCCTTGCACTTGTTCCCAAAGAATGGCAGGCTGCATAAGCTGAAAGAGGAAACGTTGAAGGTGCACGAGAATCACTGGAGAAAATTGTTATCACCATGTATTCACCCTAAATAATCCATTCATTTAAATTAAACCCAAAAAATATATTGTACAAAATTATTGTAATTTTTAAATTTATTTCAAGGGCAAGATGTACTCATCAGTTAATGACTGTCGTCGAAAGCTGCTGCCGTCCACGAAGAAGGACGAGTGCATCCCTTCTACTGCTGATGTCCTGTACCAGCGAACACGACGGATGTCGTACACGGCTCAAGTTTGGGAACAATAATTAATTCAGCCGATACAAGTACTCTCGTCTCCTGCTATTGGAAGGGAGTGACCGGGTACAGAGATAAACTACCTCAAACAGAGTGGAAAATATCTATTGTTGCTTATGTAGGGAATTGTATGTGCCGCTAATAGGGCGTGGAGTGCATATATGTTTCGGTATTATTTAGTTTTGTAACTATGTTTGGTACTATTTAGTTTTGCAACTTTATTTGAGACACAGATGATGACTTGGAAGTACGGAATTTGTTTCAATTGCAATCTTAGTAAATATTTCTTTTGTATCAAAAGCGACTTTTAGTCAAACCAATTTTTGGTCAATTTCCACCTCTTGTTAGCACAATAAGACACATATTGTATATCTCAAGAGGTTACATCTTTTTAATTTAAATTCAATTATTATACTGCTTAGTGAAAAAAAGTAAGCAATTTATTTTCTTCTAAAAGATAATTATTTAAATTGTCTACTCCGTTTTAACCAAATTACATATCTTCAAAATTTGTGCAAGTCATCAGCTAATTCCTTACCAAGTTCACGACGTATAAAACTGTCAGTTGTATTTGTGGAAATCTTACTAATGACAACGTCAAAATTCTAGTTTATTAGCTTTTATTCAACAAAACATGACGCGTTCTTCTCCCGCCATAACTTATTTAGATGCTTAATACATAGTTACATTTAGTTTGATATAAACATCTGAAGTAGCTAAAATGACAGCGAAACATGTCATGTTTATTGAATATAAAAGTTAACACGGTTGTTTAATACATCATTCCATCAACAATATTAATTTTGTATATCTATCTATATGCAGGTCAAAGTTATCTGTTTCAGGGATAAAATGGGCCGAGGAACAAAGATACCAACAACTGTGACCCCAGACGGGTTTCGCATTTAACTTTTCAGAACTGAACCACCCTTAAAGGACTATGATGTTATTTATTCCATTATATGATAATATTTTTCGGTACTTGGTTCCAGCTAAGGGGCAGTAGTAAAAATTAATTCCTACAAATTTTGTTGTCCATAGTTCTAGGAACAAGTAGGTAGCAAAATTATTCTATTGACTCGCCAAAGGAACTTTCTTATATACTGTGACAAAATCATGCCTTGTAATATGGCCACTACTTATATGCATGGATGAATCATATAGTTTTGTTTAATTTTATGGTAATCGAATTACAATGTTTTTTCATGTGATTCATTTTTAGATTAGGTTATCTATAATATTAGTGCTATTTAGAAAGATGAATAATAAATGGTCGACATCATATACACTGAAATACAGATACTTTTGTCAATTATTGTCACTTACCGATGAAGTACCAGCACCTTCGTTTGAACTAGGTAATTCAGATGCAGGTGCAGGGCTTCTTGGAATTTCCTCCTCGCACAGCAAAAGAGAATGTAAATTAGGATCTTGCTCCTCTTTAACGTCTTCTTTCTCGGGCTCTATATCAATTTTAATTTCGTCTCCTTTTTCAGGCAGCAGAGGTTCTTCCTTTTCAACTTCTACCTTTTCATCTGAACACTCTTTAGGTAAAATGCCGAAACTAAAGTTTCGTTTTTCTTCCTCGGGCTGGGATCGGGAATCATCTAATGCAATCATAGTTTTCTGAAATTCATTTAAAATTCTGTAGGAATATTACTTAGAATATTATGTGATCATAAAAAAACTAAAAGTTTATAAACATCTTGGAATCATTAATTTTAAATACATCAACAATGTATAGGGTGATCCCCTATAACGTCGCCCCCCTATAACTTTTTTATTTTAAGTGTCCCAAAAAAAAAAAATAAAAGTATGGCTATGTAGGTATTGAAAAATATTTCTTTTCTGCATATAAAAAATATTGGAAAAATGATCGGTATACAGGGAAAACCAAAAAGTTATTTTTTTTTTGAATGGAACACCGTATATAAGAATTTATTTTTCGATTCCTTGTAAAATTCTAAACATATTTTATGTATGATGCTATACCTCCAAAGTTAGTAGTTTCACAGCTATAAACAGTTGAAAATCGGTACTTCGGCTACTTTTTACCTTGGTAGCAAGAAGATCATTAGAGATGGAGTAAAATAAATTTCACATTCCTATCTTAACTTTCAAGAGCTCTCTGATGGTACTAACTGACAGACTGGACCATGGGTACCAAATCTGGTACCTCGGTAGGTACCATAAGTTAACACCATCAGATAACTCTTGGAAAGTTAAGATAGGAATGTGAAATTCTTTTTACTCCATCTCTAATGATCTCCTTGCTACCACGGTGAAAAGTAGCCAAAGTACCGATTTTTAACTGTTTATAGCTGTGAAACTACTAACTCTAGAGGTATAACATCATACATAAAATATGCTTAGAATTTTACGAGGAATCGAAAAATAAATTCATATATTGAAAAAAAAATAACTTTTTGTTTTTCCCTGTATACTGATCATTTTTCCAATATTTTTATACGCAGAAAACAAGTATTTTTCAGTACCTACATAACAATACTTTTAATTTTTTTGAGACACTTAAAATAAAAAAGTTAAAGGGGGGCGACATTATAGGGGATCACCCTGTACTATTGGAAAAGAATCATCAATGATGTAAGTGAATATTAACAACTTTTAATTTTGTATGACAGATTACAAATTTTACATAATACGTACTAATCTAGGAAAGAAAAAAATTAAACTGGTCATGATTTTCGTAAAACAGGCTTTGATTATTACATATATTATTATATTTCCAAAATACTGCAAATTTTAGTTTCCTGTCCTTATGAAGATAAACTAGGGAAGATATATATCATTATAAATTTGTAAATCGTAATGTTAAAATACCTTAGTTATCTTAATTTTGGGTTACCGGTGTTTAGTACACGTACTCTTCCATTTATCACTCTACTGTATCAAGGAACTATTCACCTTCAACTGATTTCTTGCACCCCGATTTTGTAAAAATTTCTTAAGAATTATTTGCAGGTAATATTTTACAATTATAACGCACAGGTACTTGGTGCAAATTTTTTGTTTAAACATATAAATAGTATTTGTACTTAAAGGGGTGACCTATGTAGAAATAAGCAGTTGTCTTCTAGTAGGTATAATTTTATTGGGGCCTTTGTGTCACGGCATAAACCTAGATGGAAATCTTACTTAAAGAGGGTTATTTAACTTGAATTATTGTAGGTGTTCTGAGATTTTAGGTTCGTTTACTTATGTTGTAAATTCTAAAATTTAATGCCTTTATTGTACATAGTGCCTGCTTAATAGTCATGAGCAATATTTGATAATTCGTTTTTATTACTACATGGCTGTATGGTGATTCGACTTTATTCATGTAGCTAAAATTTTAATTTTTTAGTACATTCTAACTCACACTAACATATTTATCGATATTCCTCAGTAATTTTGAAGAGATAGAAAAAATATGAAATTAGAAACGTCGTAGGATATTAAACAGCAAGTTTTCGAGTTATTACACTCTATTTAAGATAATGTCACAACAAACAATGACAGAATTATGCCCTTAAGTTTTAGAGGCCTTAATTTAGACGTGAGTTTTGCTGTACCAAAACAAGTTTCGTCTATCCAGATTATACATTATAATCATTATAGTCCTGGAGCCCGTGTACAAAAATTGCAACGATTTCGGGCAGTTTCTTTATATTGTTATTCGATTGTACCCACATTGTGTAGATACGTTTGGGGTGTCAGCTGGCTAGGTGGCGGTGGGGGTAGTTGCTAAGGGGGTTGCAAATAAATGAAAAAAAATCGTGACGGGAATCAGTCCCGGGCAGCACGAAACTTTTATGAACGGAAAATTATGTTCAATAATGAACATTGAACATTGTCAGCTAGCCGGGGGGTGGTGGGGTACTTGTCAGCTAGGGGTGCAAATGAGTCCGAAAATGCGAATTTTCAAAACGATGTCGGGCAACTTGAAATTTGGGTGGCTACTAATATTTTATATATGATTCACGAAAAAAAGTGTCAGCTACTGGTATGTCGGTGGCAAAGTTGTCAGCTGGGGTCACAAAACGTTCCGGGCGTAGACGCGCTGTTAGCTGGCCCGCACGACCTTTAATGCATCAGCTGACAATTTTT
>MU182574.1:288090-319436 GCA_016904865.1 Pissodes strobi | reverse complement strand
TGAACATTTTTTCTTATGAACATGGGTCCGAAAATGCATAGTTTCCAAGATACAGGGTGTCAAACTTTTTATAAAAAATCAGTTTTTTGTTAATATCATAAATATGATTTTACTGAATTTGTTGAAATTTGGCAGGGTTATCTGTAGTAATAAGGGGCTCATTTAGCCTTAATTAGATTAAAAATATAAAGTCCAGTGGCGTCCTGGAGGGCATCATACTGAATATTATTGACAAAAAAAGTGTGCACCGCTGACTGAAGCAACTAAAAATACAATATTTTTGATTCTTGAGTTGTTTTCGTATTTTGCGTCCTTTTCGATAAAAAAAAAGTAAAAACCGGTTTATTACATTTCCAAACTTTTTTGATAAAATCGATATTTTTATTTATCTTAAATATGCTTTTACCGATTTTGTTAAAATCTAGTAGGGTTATCTGCAGTAATAGGCGGCTCATTTAGCATATACAGGGTGTAACATAAGTACGTTAAAATATTCGAATGACGTGTTTCTGAGGCAATTTTAAGATAAAAACTTCATATGAACGTATGTCCTAAACGTCCTTACTTTTGAGATACAGGGTGGTAAAATTATCAGAAAAAAATTATTTCGTATAATAACTGTCATACTGTAGTAGATATCTTTATGATATTTGGTGCATGTCTGCTATGCATCAAGATGCACTTTCTGATGTACAGACAATTTTATTGTTTCTACCAGTGGCATCCGTACGGGCTTTGCATTGAATATTTTTGGAGAAAAAAATGGTACGCCATTGTTTTCTCTTAAAATAAAAAATATTTTTCAAATTCTCATTTATTTCTGAGCAAATTTGATATCTTGATTTTCTTTCGTCCGACGCATGGTTTTCGCATAAAAAAATAAAAATCGTTTTACTTCAGAGTCAAATCGCTAAAAATCTGATGCGGTAACTGTTGTGTGGAAATCTTTTTTCTTTTTTTGCAAGCTATCGACTTCGTTTAATATCAATTGTCAATTAATTTAGAAATAAGTAACTGATTTTACTGTAGGAAAAAATAAAAAAAAAACTTTCATGTACCAATAATGATTACCACATTAGAATTTTATCGAGTATTTCAGCTTGCACAAACATGATTTTTATTTTTTTAAGCGAAAACCATGCGTCGGACGAAAGAGAATCAAGAGATCAAATTTGCACAGAAATAAATGCTAATTTCAAGATAAATTTTTACTGTAAGAAAAAGCAAAAATATTCAATGCAATGCCCGTACGGACGCCACTGGTAGAAATAATGAAATTGTCTGTACAGCAGAAAATGCAACTTGATGCATAGAAGACATGCACCAAATATCATAAGAATATCTACTATAGTATGACAGTTATTATACGAAATAGATTTTTTTCTGATAACTTTATCACCCTGTATCTCAAAAGTTAGGACGTTTAGGACATACGTTCATATGAAGTTTTCTTCTTAAAATTGCCTCAGGAATACGTCATTCGAATATTTTAACGTACTTATGTTACACCCTGTATATATGGAATAGGAACAAAAACGGCTACATATATCGATTTAAAAAATTCTAATATTATTTGGAATTGTATACTTGGGTTTAAAAACAAATAATTTTTCTTAAAAACTTTGTTTTTCTTGTACCATTATTCCATACATGATGATTTCGAGTAAAACAAGTACAAGTGACATAATAGGTACTTTATTCAAAAATTCTGAACCAAGGAAGTGAAAAAAAAGTATGAATACAGTCTGTCTAGTCTAATCTTCATCAGATTCTAAAATAATCCTGTCACTTTCGTCTACTACTTCTTTGTCGCTGTCATATTCCTTTCCTAAACTCCCAGCACCTGCTTTGGTTTTGTTTTTAGTTGCCTTTTCTTTCCTGCTCTGCTTTTGAGTTTTTGAATCTTCATATGCCAATTTTATGCCAAAAATGTGGTATATCGGAGAAACAAACTGCAACAGCTCTTGTTAGTTTTGCCATTTAAGAAATTTTATTTTTGGTGCCACAATAGGGAAAGTTTTTGTGCTGCTCGTGTTCCTTTGCTTTTTAGGGACCAGTCTGCTTCATAAAATTCAATACTTCCACTTAGCGTGTGTTTAAATTTCATGGTAAATAGTTGATCTTTTTCAAGTCTTATCCATCTAATTTGCCGCCAGGCAAGCTTGCTTTTCTGTTTGTCATTGCGAACAATGGAAGTTATTCCTTCAAGCTCGGAAAATGAAAAAAAGTCTGCCGTTGTCATTTGTGTTGCAGAAAATTTCTTGAAAGTCTCTTTAACAGCTTTATTCCATTAAATAGATACGTATACCTAGGTACTGAACGTGGCGCTTGTGCTTCTCAATTAATGCAAAGTCTTCATCGCACTCCATATAGGTGTCTAAGAATTTGTGGTACACAGATTGTATGTCAAAATATTTAACAACCTACATCCAAAATTTTAATACATTCTTCTTTTGGCCCCCGCATGAATCACTGAAGGCTATAATATTTCTTATTGACTTTGACAGTTGCTGAACAAACTTTAATAAACAAGATCCTCTACCAGCGATGCTTTCATCCCATGTGTACATGTAAGTCTTATTACTGCCAAGGTCATGGACAGCAAAGTTGTAAGTCCATAAAGTTCTCAGGTAATATATACTCTATTCCTCGTTAAACAAGGAGTTGGTAGTGTTTTTTGAAGGTTGAAGCAAATGGCCACAGCTTCATCTGCAGATTCTTGAGTAAGCTTTTTTGCCTATATTTTTTTTCTTTCTGTGCTTTCTCTGCTTTTTGTTGGTGAACTTTTTCAGTTTGTTTCGTCTTTCTTTGTTCTTCGTTTCCAGATTTCAATAAAATAGGTATCAAAATTGTCACATTTTACCATTCTCCATTTTAGTTGAAAATACCTACCAAGATTAATATTTTCAAGTCACTTTAGTCACTGGCAAAACACTTAAAAGTATACTAATACCAGAGCACGTTTTACTAATTAACTAAATAGAAAAATGGTATAAATGCACCTGTATCTATACCGTTTTTCCCAAACTAAAATAGCTTTTAAGAGGTGACCTTGAGCTACTAATTTATAGATGCCTTTCGGATGTTGAAATAGCACTTGTACCATATTTTTTCTAACAGATATATACTTTAACTTCGCACTTATCTCCCATTATGGAAAAATGTCACTTGTACCACTTTTCCGCTGACCCCCTCAACTCATAATCAAGAGAAAAACACTCAAACTCAGAGCAATTAAAATAAAATATCAAGGGAAAAAATCAAGTGGAAAAAGTATTTTTTTTACCTGTGAGACGGTCTGTCAGTTGCTAAACGCTGGTATCACCAGGCTGCCTCAACAAATGGAAGGCCTCTGACAAAAAGCAGTACCAAATCCCGTTATGGAATGAGTTTCAGGCACCAAGGCCTGAAACTCAAAAAAACTGGGTCGATTGGAAAATCCCACAAAAGGTAAACTAAATTTTACACTTCCAACCGACACCAAACTGCTCTAAAAGGCAAACCAACGTAGAGTGACCTACACAACACTTCCTGGAAACAAAGGAACTTCCTCCAAAATCCCTACTTTAAAAATTACGACTGACCAATAGAAGTTCGGCCACACATCACATGGTCATCACATGTCACATCCAACAATTATTTATCTAAAGCGATTTTGAAAATAAAGAAACCGGAATTTTGTTGCATTAGGTTTCACCATAATTTTTACCCGAACCAGACAAAAGGGCATAGTCATTTGAATTTGACCCCTATTTCCATTAAAAGAAGCGTGCTAAAGTAAACCTCAATTTCCGGGCTGTCAAAAGATTCTCGACAATAGCGCTTTATTCTAAAATCCATATACGTATAATTCTTTTATACGTATATGCTAAAATCAGTACACGCCAATATCGGAAACCGGCAATTCGAACCAAAACGAAATCTGCATGCCATTATCGATATTGAATTTCAGGGAAATGTAATTCACTCTCAATACTTCATCTACCGGGCGGTAGAGGTCATTACGCGAATAAATATTCTCAGCGTTATAAGATCCTTTACACAAATAGTGCACTATATAAAAATCGGCCTCTACTATTGGTCGATCCGCATGGCCCTCCGCTCGCTTCGCTCGCTACGGGGGCTCAAGAAAAGGAAACTAACCAGGTGCTAACCCAAACCATTGTTTATATTATAAAGACAATGCCCAAACTAACCCAAGACATACCCAAAATCAAGAAAAAAACTGTTTAGAAACATATTCTAAAAAAAAAAAAAAAAGCAACGGGGTTTGAACCCGGGCCGTCCATGTGAGACCCAGCTGTCTAAACCTCTACACCACGAGAGCTCTGGACGGAAATTGATTGCATCACGAAGACATATTGTAATACGAGATGGATCGACCAATAGGAGAGGTCGATTTTTACATAGTGCACTATTTGTGTAAAGGATATTAAAATGCATATTCTCACTTGGATCGACACTAACGAACATCGTGGCGATTCTTGACAAAATAATTATTCACCATTTTGTCAAAAACACCTTTAAATTTATTAAATCATGAAAATTTGGTCACTGGATTCAAAATGATAACTAAGCACGGTAAGCGTTTATGGCACGTGGGATGAACATAGCCGAGCCATAAATACAGCTTTGCACGTGTTGCATACGTTAGTTTTTTTTACGGTGGTCGTTTATTTAAGAAAATGATAAAATTATGTTAAAATGAATTTAGTTTCGTGAAAATTCGTACCATACAAATGCCAAGAAATCCGACATTATTAACGATAAGAATAATTAGAAAGAAGTGTGTTTTTACGTTTTTATTGGTTTATTGCACCGATGCCAAGGCAATTTACAATAAAATTAAAAGTGTAGTATAGGTAGTGATATTTGCCAATGATTTTTTTAGGACTGGTTTTAAAATGCCAGACAAAGTCGAAGTTAGTAGAAGATTCTCTAAATCTACAAAGTACAAGCAATATGAACTATTACAAATATTTTACTTAATTTTAATTATATTTAATAATATGAAGTAATTTCTGTCATACAAACATAAGAATTAACGTCAACATAATATTATATGCATCCACTACAAATAAAACAGGTGTAAATAAAAGCATTTATTTATTTTTCTACAACCAAATAAAGTGACTCAAGACAAGAAAATATTTCATCAGTTTGTTATAATGGAAAGTTATCGTTCTAAAGAGAAAGTTTTATAAACTTAACGAGATTATTTAGTGAATTATCCGGATGTTCTAAGAATCCATGAACAGGCACTTCATCTTGTCCTACCGCTCCACTAATTTTATTTTTCCTATTTGTGGCTTTAAGTTCACATAAATCTGTGGGAAGACAAATAATTAATCGTAGATTACAGTGCTTTCCACGTATTGTAAATAATAGGTGTTTGACGTTATTTTGTTTAATAAAGAAAACATTCTCATATCAGCAGATATGTTATAGTCAATGGCTATAGGTAAAGCGGGGGAATGGCGGCCTCCTAAGGAAAATGTCAACTTGTTAGTTTGGGTTAGTAAGTTATAAGAAGGGAAAATGCAAAAATAATGAGACACATATTTCTCTACCTAGTTTTAATTGAAAAACATTTTTTAAAGTGGAACACATATTTTCAAAAACATATTTTATAAAAACTGTCACTGGCCGGTATTACCCAACTTAGTGGGGTAATGCCAGCCGTCTTTACAAACAGAAATCGCAAATAAACTTCTTTTCTTTTGTTGTGCCTGTACATTATACATCTTAACCAAAGTTCATTATTTTTTCCAAGTTCTCCGCACAAAATACATATGTCTTCATTGATATCTAAGTCTCTATCATCGTCATTGTCTTCTCCCTCAAATTCTTTATAATTAACAGCTATTTTTTTGACGCGAGTTGGTTTCTGTTTCAGTATCGCTGAATTCTTATTTTCCCGCATAATATTTTTTTTTTGCTTTTTTAACTTTTTCTGGCGTTATCTTATTTTGCTTATTGTTGTCTTTTCTTTCCAAATCTTCTTTAAGCGGCGTTGACGTGAAAATAATGGAACGCTGTTGTTGTTGACAGGATAGGAATAATGCCGTTATATTATTATAATTAAAATATAGGGGAGGTGGGGGGAACTGCGCTCACTTAAGCAAACACTTGTTTTTTTGTGACTTATTTTATTGAGAGGAACTTGGAAATTAATTTGAGTAAACAATATTTATTGTTGTTGCATTTAGTTACGAAATCTTGACTAGAATTAATTTTATTTGCTGGTTACAACAAAAACATGTAATTGGTGCTTTGAGCGCAATTGCCCACACCGGTGGAGTAATAGCGATCATTAGTTTTCAGCTACTTATAAGAGAAATTAAGATTATGTAACTACTAATATTGAAATATTTATTGAAAAACTTAACAGAACAACCAAAAAGAGGGTGAAAATTGGGAAATGCTATTCTCCCAAATAAAATATCGCAACTTCTGGTGTAACCCAGGGAAGCAACTTGGGTCCCTTGCTTTTTTTGTTTTTATCAACCAGTTGGCGGAATGCGTCTCCTACTCTTCCAGTCTAATATTTGCGGATGACTTTAAGTTATTTAAAGAAATATCATGTATAGAAGATAGCTATAGGTTACAGCAAGACCTCGATGGTGTCTGTAATTGGTTCCATCTAAATAAAATGGTTATAAATGTAAAAAAAGTGTTCTGTAGTAACTTTTACAAGAAATCAAAATAATTCGTTTTTATATGACTATAGTATAGCTGATACCAATCTAGATCGTAAAAGTGAGGTAAATGACTTGGGAGTGACGTTTCAAAGTGATGTGAGATTCAATCAGCACTATCTTGATATTGTTGACAGAGCCTATAGGCTTTTAGGTTTTGTAATTAGGAACAGCAAATGCTTTAACATTTCTACCACTGTAAGATTTTACACTGATCTTGTGACACCACATTTGGAATATGCTTCACAAGTATGGATACCTTCAGCAGCAACTCATGTAGATCATATAGAAAAAGTTCAAAAGCGATTTTTAAGATACCTTTATGTGAGGAAAAATAATGCATATCTTTATATGATCTCATACAGGGTGAATATGATCTCATACAGGGTGATGTTTGATGCCTTTCACTTTAAAACCTTGACTGATAGGAGAAATAAACAGGCAGTTTTATTTATATACAATTTATTGAATTATATTAAGTACAGGGACTGTAATCTCATTTATTATATAAACTTTAGAGTACCAAAGGTTACACTTAGTACACTAAATAATAACATTTTTCACGTGTGTCTCGCGAGAGCTTTATTACTTTGGCTGCTGTCAAGGTCGAATGTTACAAATGCGGATACGGACATCAAATTCATTCAAAGAAGGGGGATTCTTAGTGATTGTAATCACGGAAACACATGCAAGCTGCTGTATATATACCTATTACAATAAGTAATATATCACTTTTCGCATGGCTCTCCGCGCTACCGCTGGCTACGGGGGCTCAAGAAAAGGAAACTAACCAGGTGCTAACTAACCCAAACGTAACCCAAGACATACCCAAAATCAAGAAAAAACTGTTTAGAAACTTAACCGTAAAAAAAATAAAAAAAGCAACGGGGAACTTGAAAGTTTGAACCCGAGCCGCCGCACATCGCCACAGAATCGAGACCTAACCATCTAAACCTCTAGACCACGACGATTCATGCTGCAAATTGATTGCATCGCGAAGACATCGAATGAAATCGCTCGAGTCAACGCCACCTACACTAGATGATGTTGGAGGCGCTTTTACCTTGACGGCAGCCAAAGTAAAGCTCTCGCGAGACACTCATCATTTTTCATACTACTCAAAATAGTACCTCTCCTATAAATAGGATGCTAGAACAATGCAATATATTTTTAGAAAAACACAACTGTGATATATTTTGTACCAAGTTTAAGGAATTCATAAAACATTTTTAAAGTTAACTATGTATGTACTCCTTTTGTTTTTATGTCATATCTCTTTATGTCTATTTTTAATATTAATGTAATCACTGAATTTACCTTTACATATAATTACCTTTTTTATGTGTGTTTGTAAAGTGGTCAATAAATAAATAAATTAATATATATTGTTTAATTTTTACCAAGGATCTTTTTAGTACAATGATGGGCACTTTTAGTACAATTTCAGGTCAGATATCAGTACAATTTTTATAAGGTCAGCGGCAACACTGTTCTGTTGGGGGGTTGGTGTTGGTGCAAAAGGTATACTTATTACTTAGTGCAGGTGAATGTGAAAGAAAAACACCTTATATTATCGTTTTAAAATGCAGAAAACAGCTTTGTTTGCAATTTTTAAGAAAATACGCTTTATATTATGTTATTATTAACCTTCTCTGCGACCATATTTTAGGACAAAGTGTACCGGAATCAAGGTCTAACTAGAGGCAAGCCTTGAGTCAGATTAAATTGCCAGGAAAACAGGACATCAGTGCAGTGCCCTACAGGAGAGAGAAATTAATAAATTTCTTGTTCAAGATTTTTGCTCTTCTAAAACACTTTAACCTTGTGCTACCAAATAAAGGAAACTTGATATTTTCTCCATCAAAAAATTCTAATATTACATTATGTCTAGTAATCTGGCAAATAACAAGGGTAAGCCAATAACACCACAGTCAATAATTCGTCTGGAAAGGTCAAATACAGTTAAAGAAGAGAATTATTCTCAGCTTAATCAACTTAATTCATCTTGGATTGAAGAAGAAAATGATCAGTATATTATTGAGTAAGTATTTAATTATTTTCTAAAAGGGCTTAAGTATTTGGTAATTTCATGCTTTGTAGGTAGGGTCACGATACACCTAAACACATATGTCAGCCATTCGAAAACTTACAACGTGACATCAAGTGTGTTGCAGATTTTCCATGTATTTTACATATAAATTCCACATGTGACGTAGTATACGAGCTGTCATTTTCGGAAAAGCTGACATACCATGTTTAGGTGTATCATGGGTAAGGTGGGTTATTACAGAGCTGTCACGTCACAAGTACACTATGAAAGTACCTACTTAAAGTACAAGTAGCAAGTAAATGTACTTAGAGTATAAGTACAAGTTTTTATATGCATATATGTATATAGAATGTGACACCTTTCTATACTTGAATGTAGGAATTTTTATTATTAATATTAATTCCTATCGGGCATAATATTTTGAACTGACTTGTATTAGCCTTTGGCATTTTAAACCAATAAATTTCATTTCATTTATTAAAACTATACCTACTTAAATTTCAAGTAAACTTGAACTTTAGATGTAGATCTTACCTTAGGCACAAAAGTAAATTAAATGTTTATAACTCCTTTTTTTTGTCACGGTTCAGATATTTATTACCTGTCTGGGAGAATTGTAATTTAACGAATTTTAATTCCATACAAGTTTTGCAAAATAAAGTTCTAAGAATTCTATTTAATTATGATGATTTAACTCATAGGTTTGTTATACAATGAAAGTAAAATTTCAAGAATGAATAAAATCGAGTTTGAGCAGTGTAAACGGATGTTTAAAATTATCAATAACACACAGAAATCAAATTTAAACATCTTATTTACAAATGAATATAGAACTAGAGCAAAGAATAACATACCTATAACAGATCGTCACAAATACTGACATAGGCTTAAATAACCCAATTGTAAGAGCATCTAAATCCTATAACGCATTATCAAATGATGTGGAAAATATTAAGAATTATAACAGATTTGTTAAAGAATTAAAAATATTTTTAGATATTAAGTAGATAAGCTTCAGCACGTTGTTTTTGTGTAGCTATTCTTGAGGCCAGTGTTTGTATACACTGTTTAGAGAATTTACTGTCACTTCTTTGTATGTATTTATTAAATGTTGAAATATATTATAGTAACGTCGATACTTGAATATCATCAAGTAATTTACTTCAAGTAAAGTGGCATTACTCAGGGCCAGTTTTACCATTAGGCGCACTAGGCGCCAGCCTAGGGCTTCATATTTAAGGGAGCCTCAAAGAGAACCAAAAAAAGATATTTTTTCAACATTAAAAATTCGATTTTAAGAAATTAAATAAATTATCAAAATCTCTTCAATTTCTTTTCTGGGTCAACCCGTCGATAGAATCTACTAAAGGACATTTTACCAGACGATGGTATAACCTTGAGGAAAATATGCGATACAAGATGATCCGCTAGAGCTGATGCCCTACTGGCTCTTAAAAAGAAGAAATTAAATATAATAATTATTTTTTTGTCTTTTTGTCAAATTCTCTCCAATTTCATTTCTGGGTCAACCTGTCAATGGAATATACTAATAATAATAATAATAATATTCTTTATTGCCACAAAAAAATAATATTGTACATGACACAGCAACGTCAAACAGAACTGATCTTTAAAATCATTGCAATCAAGTAATCAAACTTTAAATAATATTTATATACCTACATCGTAAGAATACAATTATTAATAAATGAACATAAATATTAGGTACACAGTGCAGTTTAAAATATTGGGTTTTCTCTCCAATTAGAGCCGCTTGCTCTGGTTGCAGGGTGTAAACAGCACAAGTGCTAGTTAAGTGACACTAACGAAGTTGAAAAAAAATCAAAGGAAACAGGGAAAATACTCAACGTTTCGAGGAACAAATCTGCCCCCATTGTCAAGAATGAACAAATCTAAAAATAAAAATGGTTAGTAAATACAATAAAACAGTAAAAAGCTCTTGCAGATTGCCAAGCTTTGACAAGATAACAATTATTATAATGACATATCATTTAATTACTGGTTACTGACTGGTCTTTAGTGTGATATTGAGGTGTTATTTGGTAAATTAATTTGTTTTTGTAGTTTTATATATCAATAATTTGGTGTTATTTGCTTAGGAAGAATTTAATGATTTTTGTTGGGTTTAGTTAATTTTTAAGTGTCCCTTATCAACTTCAGTTTTTAGCAAAGGTAACCAGGTGCAATTAAAACTAACAGAAGTTGAAGCAACACATTCATCTTTACTAAGCTTGAAATGTGAAACCTCAATATGTTAAATAACGACTATGATGTAATCGCTTTGACTGAGACATGGTTAAATGACTCTGTAAACAATTCTGAATTTAATGACGCCAACAGAATTATAGTTAGAAGAGATAGGGATCCCGTGCTCACAGGAAAGAAACAGGGAGGTGGAGTATTGTGTGCAATAAAAAGTGACCTCTTTGTTAAAGAAATTGATATTTTTCCTAGTGATCTCGAGGCTATCTGTGTTAAGGTTCAGTTATGTAAAGACAAATGTTTGTTTGTAATAGTTGTTTATTTTGTGCCTGGTAGTTGTTCAGTTATGTATCGTAGATTGTACAATTGTGTCGAGAGTAATTTTTTAGAACATGACTGTGTTATTTTAGGAGATTTTAACTTACGTGACCTTGTTTCTGGGGTGGTTAATGAGCATACATGTGATTTTAGTAGTTTTATGGCTTTTGCAAATTTGGTACAAGTGAATAATATATGCAACGCAAATAATGTATTGTTGGACTTAGTAATTGTTACCCACCATGTACAGAACTGTAGGGTGGTCACTGACGATGATCCTTTACTGCCTGTAGACCAGCATCATCCAGCATTGAGCATAAGTATTGAGAGAGAGAAGGAGTGGATGGAATGTGAACAAATCCAAACCACGAAGTTTAATTTTAAGAAAGCCAATTACCATCTAATGTACGATATGTTTCAGAAGGTTGCTTGGGATGATTTGTATGAATGTGAAAATGTTGATGATGCATTGACAATTTTCTATGAGAAAATAAATGAAATATTCTTTGAGTGTGTTCCCCTGGCTACTCAAGTCGGTAGGTCATTCCCTGTTTGGTATGATCGGGAAATAATAAAATTGATTAAAACTAAAGAAACATATTTTCGAAAATACAAAAGACATAGCTCGATATATTGGTACAATAAATTTAAAACAACAAGAACATCAGTTAAAAATAAAATATGCATACAATAACTACATAAATAGAGTCAGTAATAGTTTGTTACAGAATCCTAAGTACTTTTGGAATTATGTAAAGTCGCGAAAAAGGGAAGCAAGAATTCCATTGGATGTCTGTTATAATAATGTGCAATACACAGGACCAGAAAATATCGCTAATGGATTTGCACAGTACTTCAGTTCGGTGTTTTCAGATGCAGAAACTCTTAATTATCAGAACGTGGGAGTGAGAAATTATTTTTGCACATTCTTATTTAATGAGGAAGAACTTAGAACGGCGGCAAAAAAGTTAAAGGGTAACAGGGCTATAGGACCGGATGGGCTCCCTGACTACATTCTAAAGGATTGTATTGATTGCCTGAAAACGCCGTTGGTATTTTTGTTTAATTTGGGTTACATGACTGAAACCTACCCTATGAGGCATGGAAAACAAGTAAAGTAATTCCAGTCTTCAAGAATGGACTAAGACAAGAAGTAAAGAATTATAGGCCAATTACAATACCCTGTGCAATGTCAAAGTTATTTGAGATAATGTTATTTGATAGAATATATGATGGTGTCAGGTATAGTATTGTTGAATGTCAGCATGGTTTCCTCCCAAAAAAGTCAACAGTTTCTAATCTAATAAGTTTTTGCCAATATATCTGTGCTGACCCAACACTGCCCGACTATAACACTACAAATCACAATACTCGTTTTCTAAATAAGATACACTTTAATATTCGTATATCAACGATCAGTAACTAACAACAATCATAACATAACATGAACTCTATACTATATCGAATAATCTCCCTACAAACTCCTACAATATTATCTAACACCCCTTGCTCCGTCCTCGGCTGTACGTAATCATCGCCTTCCCTTGACTCATTGTCGTTGCGCCAGGGGTGGAGTATTTGCCGGCTGCCACAATATCCATGATGCTCTAAATGATAAAGGACAGGTTGATGTGATTTATACTGATATGGAAAAGGCATTTGATAAAATTAAACACAGTGTAATTATAAACTCACTTATAAAGCAAAATATCTCCCCCAAAATCACAAACTTAGTTAGAACATACTTGGGTGGTAGGAAACAGTACGTAGAAATCATGGGTGCCAAATCGAAAATATATATCAGTGGCTCAGGTGTTCCACAGGGGTCAAACTTAAGGCCTTTGTTTTTTATTATAGCAATAAATGACATTTGCCTTGGCATAGAGAATTCTAAGGCATTATTGTTTGCCGATGATCTTAAAATATATTTAAAAGTTGCTAGTGATTATGAATGCGAGTGCCTGCAGAGAGATTTGGATAGTACTGTTGATTGGTGTACGTCAAACGGTTTTAATTTTAATGTGAGTAAATGTGCGAAAATGTCATTTACACTCAAAAAGAAGCCTATCGTGTTTGGATATGAAATAAATAATGCTAGTATCGAAAATAGTATAATGCAGAGAGATCTTGGCGTGTTGTTGGATGAAAGAATGCGATTCACAGAACACATTGTGGGAAAAATAAATGACGCACACAGGACAATGGGATTCATCGTCAGAACGGCAAAAGGTTTTGACGTACAGGTTTTGCTCAGGTTGTTTGACAGCTTAGTGCTGCCCAAACTGGAGTATGCAAGTATTATATGGTCACCTCAATATGAAGTCTGGAGTAAGTCACTCGAAAGGGTTCAAAGAAAATTCCTAAAGATTATGTTTCTTAAAAGATATGGGTATTATCCTCCTCAAGCATATGACCACGGCACGTTACTGAACCTGTTCGATAGGCTTTCCCTAGAGAACAGACGAAAAAAGATAAATTTGATTTATATGTTTAAAATTCTAAAAAATCAAGTGGAGTGTCCGGACTTCCTTGCAAAATTGCCATTTGCCATTAATGTGGGTAGCACTAGGCCAAACAGGGTGCTTTATTTAGACTTACCCAGAACAAATACTTATATAGCATCCCCATTGTATAGGATGTGTAATATTTTTAATATGTTTGCCAGTGACCTAGACTTGGACCTGCTAAATTTAAAGGCTTTCACCAAGATCATATATAAAAAACTGCAAGAGTTTCAAGGACAGGGCAACTGGTAATTATTGATCCATAGATTTTTTATTCCTATGTTTTTGTTTGTGCTTAGTCTTAGTACTAGTTATAAGATTGTATCGGTAAATGGCACACTGCTGTAGATGCTACAAGAATAAATAAATAAATAAATAAAAAATAAATAAATAAATAAATAACTTAATTATAAAGACTGTAACTTAGTCAATTATATTCTACTGAACGTAGCAACGATTAACCTTAGACTTGTAACATGTAATTACCAATTTTATGGTGTTTGTAAAGTATAGCAATAAATAAATAAATAAAAAAATAAATAAATTTGTTTAATAAAATTTAAGCACTTTCTTTAATTTTTCGTTATTTAGATGAAGGCTCCTTTGCTAAAACACTTGAAGCGTTCCATTGTATTCTGTGATTGTTATCAAATGCATGTTGATAAATATGTGATTTGTGGAATTGTGTATTTTTAATATAAGTTTGGTGTCCTTTTATACGTTTTGATAATGGTCTACAGGTTTCACCTATATAAAATTTACTGCATGTACAGGGTGATCCCCTATAATGTCGCCCCCCTTTAACTTTTTTATTTTAAATGTCCCAAAAAAATTAAAAGTATGGTTATGTAGGTACTGAAAAATAATTTTTTTCTGCGTATAAAAAATGTTGGAAAAATGATCAGTATACAGGGAAAAACAAAAAGTAAATTTTTTTTCAATGGAACATCCTATATATGAATTTATTTTTCGATTCCTCGTAAAATTCTAAGCATATTTTATGTATGATGTTATACCTCTAGAGTTAGTAGTTTCACAGCTATAAACAGATGAAAATCGGTACTTTGGCTACTGTTCACCTTGGTAGCAAGAAGATCATTAGAGATGGAGTAAAATGAATTTCACATTCCTATCTTAATTTTTCAAGAGCTATCTGACGGTACTAACTGGCAGGCGGTACCATGGGTACCAAATCTTGTTCCTCAGTAGGTACCATCAGTTAGCACCATCAGATAGCTCTTGGAAAGTTAAGATAGGAATGTGAAATTCATTTTACTCCATCTCTAATGAGCTCCTTGCTACCAACATGAAAAATAGCCAAAGTACCGATTTTCTACTGTTTATAGCTATAAAACTACTAACTCTAGAGGTATAACATCATACATAAAATATGCTTAGAATTTTACGAGGAATCGAAAAATAAATTCATATATAGGGTGTTCCATTGAAAAAAAAAACTTGTTGTTTTTCCCTGTATATTGATAATTTTTTCAATATTTTTTATACGCAGCAAAAAAGTATTTTTCAGTACCTACATAACCATACTTTTAATTTTTTTGGGACACTTAAAATAAAAAAGTTAAAGGGGGGCGACATTATAGGGGATCACCCTGTACATGGTATTCTATAGATAACATTTTTAGTAGTTCCATTTTCATTGAGTGGTTTTGTTTTTGTTAGTTTGGATCTAAGGGTGTTTTCTGTTTTGAAAATAGTACGAATGTTAAATTTATTACCTATTCGTTTTATTTTGTCTGATAAACCAGGAATATAAGAAATAAAGAGGTTCGTAATAATAGGTCTATTTTGATTTTGTCTAATATTTGGTTGTTCAAAAAGAACGGTAATTACTCAATACTAAATAATGATCCAACAGAACGTATTGAGAGACAGATATACAATATGTTAAAAAAACACAAAAATCAATTCAATGATATAGAAACATTCAAACTGACGCCACACAATAGTAAAACACCTCATTTATTACGTCCAATAGTCAGCTGTATAGTTTAGTTTAGTTTAGTTTCTTTATTAATAAAGTATTGCACAGTGTGCTTTTACAAGTCGAGGAATAGAAACAGTACAGATAGTATAATAAAACTTATTTAAGTGACAATAATAGCTTAAAACTTATTAAATGTAAAAATACTAAATATATTATAAAAACAACATAGAGTACATAGTGAGACAAACATTAACATATTAAAACAGTTTATGTTTAGAAATTGAAGTCACTTTCTAGGTACTCCTTAGTAGAATAGAAGGCATTTTTTATAAGGTAGTTTCTTACTCTTAATTTAAAGTGAACTAAATTTAGATTTTTGATTTCTGTAGGTAGGGCATTAAAAAATTTAATGCCATAATAGTCAGTGCCCCTTCTAGTACGTTGCAGTCTGTGGTAGCTGAGAACCAAATTCTCTCTGTTCCTGGTTGGATAGGAATGATTATCACTGTGCACTATAAAATCGTCTAGGTTTTGTTTTATATAGATCAGGCAGTGAAAAATAAAAGTGCAAGGGAAGGTAAGGAGTCTCAGTTCGATAAAAGCATCTCTACAACAATCGCGATACTTTATGCCTGCAATTATTCTAACACAGCGTCGTTGTAACTTAAAAATTTGTGCAGAGTTAGGAGAATGGCTCCAGTTTAAAATTGCATAGGATAAATTAGAGTTAAAGTATCCATGGTATGCCATAAGTAGCGTGCCCCGTGATACAATTTTTGATAGACTTCTTATCAGGAAAGTAATTTTTGATAGTTTGGAGCTTAGATGATTGACATGTGCCTCTCATGTCAACCCAGGATCCAGATAGACCCCCAGGAATTTGACGGAATCCTGAGTATCAAGGTTTGATGGAGAAGTTTGCAAAGTAAAATTCATATTTTGAGTCATCAGCAAACAAGATAATGAGCAAGTTTGTGATATTAGAGAAGTTTGGCAAGTCATTTATGTATATGAGGAACAACAGAGGACCCAGCACAGAGCCCTGACGGACACCATGCTGAATTCTCTGTCTTTCCGATTGTTGATTATTTAGAAGACTGCTCCCTTTCCTCCAAGTAGGACCTGACAAGGGTCACACTGCTTTGGTGAAAATTGTAGTGAATTAGTTTTTTATAAAGAATTTCAAAAGAAATGCAGTCAAACGCCTTAGTCAGGTCCAGGAAAGTAGGATAAGTGTTTTGCCTGCGCTCAAGCCCCTCCGTCACATACTCAGTTAGTCGATTTATAGCCAGAGTGGTGCTTCTTTTGTTACGGAAACCAAATTGGTTTGGTGCGAAAATGCTGTTTTGCTCAAAGTAGTCATTCATTTGATCTTTTAGTGGTGATTCATAGACTTTTGAAACTATTGGTAACAATGATATCGGTCGGTAGTTTGTTTGATCCTCGGGATCTCCCTTATTCTTGAAAATAGGTATGCCTTTTACTAACTTGAGAGAAGATGGGAATTTACTGACTCGAATGCAGTGATTAAACATGTCGGTTAAAGGTTTGCTTATTAAATCTTTAAGGTGTTTAATGATGTTGGTGTTGATGTCATAACAATCTTTGCTACCGCTGTTTTTGAGGTCACAAATCTTATCAAAAACCATTCTTTGGGTTACTTCATGAAACTTAAAGCTATTACCTGTGTATTGTTTTGTTAAATAGTCACAGTACGAACAGTTAGTAGGAGAAAGATTTTTAATTATATCATCTGCTATTGTTACAAAAAAATTATTGAAAACCTGAGCATTGAGCTGAGCGCCTCCAGGGGCAGAAACAGAGTTACTGTTGGATTTTATGATATTCCACATTGCTAAAGACCTATTTGGTGCACTGCTAATAAAGTTATCATGGCCAGCTTTTTTGGTATCAGCTATCTCTTTTCTATATTGGTTTTTGTAGTCACTTACCATGTTTTTAGGGACCAGAATTGGATTTTGTTTATTTAGAAGGCTGAGTGTTTGTAGTCTTCCCCTCATATTCCTAAGATTACCATTAAACCAGCTGATTTTATGGACCGGCCGATTTTTCTGAACTAGGTTTGATTTAAGTGGTATATTTTTATCCATAGCATTGGTTAAAACTGCAAAAAATTTGCAGAGCTGATCATCCACATCCTCACTAGCTCCCGTTATAGATAGCCAATCATAAAGTATTAATTGATTATACAAACCAGTATGACATTCCTCAGTTACGGGTCTAAAAATAATTCTGGTGCTGTGGTTATAAGAAAATTTTAAAGGTGTATTAAAATTTATTCCAGAGTGATCCGGACACCCTCCAGAGCAACTGGAGAAATATCTAGATTGGACCCATTAAAATTTATGTATATATTGTCCAGAGTAGCGTTATCCCTAATTTTAAATTTTACTGTTGGATGCAAGTTAAAGGAGGCAAAGAAGAAGTTAAGATACTCGGCCTCCTTACAGTTGTACAGTTCATAATGCACATTAAAGTCACCAACTATTATAGTATAACCAGTAGAATCTATTCTTTCCAAGACCTGAGACATAATATCTAAATATTTATTCAGTTCTCCCTTTGGAGAACTATAAACCGACAAGATGTTGGCATTTATAGAGGGAACATAGATCCCAGCCACCTCACACTGCAATTCTCTTGAGAAATCCACCAAGTTAAGCTACCGACAAACCAGGTCCTACCTAAGATAAATACCCACACCCCCATGAATTTTATCAGCTCTACAGAAGCTAGTTATGGCATTATAACCCTTAATTTTTATTTGAGAAAACTCGCCTGGCCGAAGCCAATGTTCATTTGTACAAAAGCAGTCAGCCTTCGATTCATCGAGCAGCAATTCAAACTCTGAGATTTTGTCCCTAATACCTTGTAGTCCATTAGCGTAAAGTATATTAAAGTTTTTATTAATTAGACCCTTGTAGCTTCCCCCCCTCTTCTGGTAAATGGATGATTTTTGCAGGCGTTGTAGATTTAAAAAATGATTCACAGTAACCCCATTTGGCCACAGGTTAGAATCAAAGAAGACATCTTTAAGGTTATGCGGTACCCCAAGTTTAAAGGAGCTCACCTGCTGCATGGTTGTCCTCATTTTTTCACATGAAATACCATTTATATCATGGGATTTGGATTCCAGATATGCAAGTATATCTTTACCTTCCGTTCTTCTAGACAGTGCAGTAACAAATATCCAACGGTATTTCTGTGCTACTTCTAGTAGTGTGACTTGCTCATTTACACCCCTAATTGAAGTAGGCCGTTTAGTTGTTGATGGTGGTTGATGACTTAAACGGTTTCTCCACCGTTTGCTCTTCACTTCTTGCCAATCATCTTTGTCATCAGAGTCGGGATTTATAGGGGGTAAAGGTGTTTTACTAATCCCAGTTCCAACACAGATGAGCGGATCACTATTAGATGTGATATTTTCACCATTATCTTGATTATTCGTCTGTTTTTGTTTATTTACTTTTTCAGTCTGACAAGTGAGGTTATTTTCGCTGCTGACGCCGCCGGAGTGCGAAGTTAGCTGTTTTTCACCTTTCCCATGTGTTGAGCCGAGGCGGTTTCGATTTAGATTGCCAGTTCGGCTTTGAATCACTTGAAGAGCGGTTTGGTCGGGCAATAGGTGCGTTCCCGACTCTGATTGATCGTTTGTTTGTGCCATGCTCAAGATAACCTCGGTTTGTTCTTGGGGTGTCACCTTTATGTTCTGTGCTGCTGTCGGTGGAGGTTTGACACTTCTGACAGTGATCTGCGAGGTTGTCACGCTGTTTGTTGCTTTACCTGGTGGAATAGTCAAATTTTTCACTTTTTCTTCCAATAACATGACAGTTTTCTGTAAAATGAGCTCCTTGTCTTTTAATTCTTCAATGATGGTATCTTTGCTTTTCAGAAGTTCGTTGAAAACTTCTATATTAAAGGCAGCAGCTGCTGAAGATGCCGCATTTTCCTCGCTGACCTTCAGATTACTTTCAAGGGCAGTTTGATGAGAACAACAGTTAACATCGCTTTTCCGTCCTCCAATCACTTGTAGGCCTTTCATCCTTAGTGCACAAGAGGGATGAAACATCCCTTCACATTTTACACACGAAACTTGTGATTTATCGACGGTTTTTTTGTAGTATTTGCAACTTTTCACGACCGCGTCTACTTTTGCAACTTCGCTGGCCATAGTTGCCAGATGATAGGCACCCCATTGCTAAATATCTACTCAACATTCTTAATCCACTTGCTAACAACACTAGCTCATATATAAGAAACTCACAACACTTTTTAGATAAACTATCATAAATTAATTTAAATCCTAACAATACTGTGGTATGTTTTGATGTTGTCAGTTTTTTTACCAACGTACCTGTTGATAAAACTTTAAATATTTTAAGAAACCAATTAGCCAATGATACTAACCTTGGTGAACGTACAAAACTTAATATTGACAGTCTGACACCATACTCGAATTACTTACTCTTTGCGTAAAAACTACTTATTTTCAATATAATACCAATTACTATCAACTAAACAATGGTATGGTTATGAGTTCGCCTTTATCACCTTTATTAAGTAATATTTTTGTGGAGAATTTTGGATTAAATTTTGTTGAAAATTATCAATATAAACCTTTAATTTGGCGGTGTTATATAGATGACATTTTTTCAATTTATCCACATAACGAACATTTTCTTAACGATTTTCTAAATCATATTAACACCAGAGAACCTACAATCAAATTTACTATAGAAAGATCAATTAATGAATACCTTTCATTTCTTGACGTTCTTATAAAAAAAGATTTGAATAGTTTCGAAACCAAATTTTACAGAAAACCTACACATACTAACAGATAATTAAAATTTAATTCAAATCACCCAATAATGGTCAAAAAGGGGGCCGTAAAAAGTCTATATGATCGAATGAAAATAATTTCTAATAATCAAAATTTCAACACAGAGAAAGAATTTTTAACCAATGTTTTAATTAATGTCCTATTGATTTTATTGAAAAATGCTTTATTGATTTTGAACAACCAAATATTAGACAAAATCAAGATAGACCTATTACGAACCTCTTTATTCTATATATTCCTGGTTTATCAGACAAAATAAAACGAATAGGTAATAAATGTAACATTCCTACTATTTTCAGAATAAAATAGACTCTTAGATCCAAACTAACAAAAACAAAACCTAAAGAAGTAATTTATTTATTTATTTATTAGCAGAAAATAATACATGAAAATAAATAATACATTGTGTCCTTAATCCTAAACAATAATAATATAATAAATAATAATAATTACACAATCTTTTTTTCTTTTCATATTTTCCCTAATCCCTAAACTGCTAAAATTCAGTACACTCTAGCATTTAAAATGCCGTGTGTGTACCATACCCAAATTGAAAATTCTATAGAGGTATGTACTTATCAAAAACCACAAAATTTTAATACCATCAAAAAATTTTAATACAATATAACAAACAACTAGTAATTCTATAGGTTAACAGTATTAACTAATCTCTAATAGAGTTGCTCATGTGTTTAATCACCCCAAAAAATTGTAAAAAAAAGAAAAAGTACCTCAAAAAATCCTTAATTCTTATTACCGCTATTTTCTATAGTTGAATATTACCTAACCGCTCTATACACATTGTTAATTGAAAAAATACTATCTTTTATCCATTTCTCAATTTCCTTTTTACATTTACCATAAGCTTGTTCCCTAATATATATTGGCAGAGCATTATATGCTTTAGGTCCTAAACAATATACATGGCTTTGGCAGATGCAATGATTGAGGTCTTGCAGTAACACATTCCCCCGAGCAGCACCCCTTGTGTTCAAACCATGCATTATGTTCTCCCTATAGTTCTTTGATTTCAACATGTATCTTATTATAGCTTTAACATATAGTTGCATGGGGTCAAATAATTGGCTTTCTTGGTACACCAAAACTGATGGATATCTTTTATTCTTAAAGAGCATGATCTTAATTATCCATTTTTGTGCAATCTGCAACTTACTAAGCACTGTTGACCCTGCACTGCCCCAAAAAATAAGTCCGACTCCACCAAAGCAAAATACACCATTCCTAAGGACGCAAGGGTCATAAACTCTCTCAATTCATAAAACTTAAAAATTAGTTTTCGTATTTTGTCAGTCACATACTTAACATGTTCCTTCCATGAAAAGTTTTCATCTATGTAAACTCCTAAGTACTTCAAACATGTTTTCCTTTCTATTTGCTCTATACAATTACAGCTTTCCTCTATTTTACAATCATTGTTGTTTTTTCTACATTTAGTGACAATAAACTATGATCCATTCAGTTCTTAATTTTTTTTAGTGCTACTTCAGCCTTACGTTCAACAATTTGCCAGCCATCCCCTTCAATAATAATTGCTGAGTCATCTGCATAGCAAAAAATCTCGCCCTCCTCCAGTATTGAGAAAAGATCATTTATATAGATGTTAAAAAGTAAAGTAGATAGTACAGTGCCTCGCAGTACACCATATTCAATCTTCAATTCCTAACTAGCTTATCCAGATATTCTAGTGATTTGAGTTCTTTCTAGATAAGATTTTACCAAGTCATTTGGTATTCCTCTAACTCCTATATTCGACAATTTTCTTAAAAATGTTTGGTGGTCAACAGTATCAAAAGCTTTTTTGAGATCCAGAAAAATACCAATGACTTTTTTGCTTTTATCCAGGTGCTTTAGAATTGTCTCAGTGACTTTACAAGATATTTCAATAATCTCTCCCGATAACATTTTTCAATAATTTTGCTTAATGTGCTTGTGAGAGCAATTGGACCATAATTACTTGTCAGATTCTTTTCACCCTGTTTCTGTATAGGAACTATAGTTGCATTTTTAAGTATGACAGGGAAAACTCCAGTGCTAAATACAACATTGACTATGTGCAGAATTGGAATTAATAAGTAGTCCTTATAACTTTTTAATTATGTTTGAGCAGATACAGTCGCCCCCTCCTTTTACTCCATTTTTTAAGCTTTTTATTTGTTTGTTCAGCTCTAATTCTGAGACTGGGCTTAGTAAGGAGTGTATTTCCTTTGTCTCCTCTACGTTTTCTGGAACCCTGTTTTGTAAATTTTCTGAGCAAGTTCCTTATCTACATTAATAAAATAACTGTTAAGAATATTTGCCATTTCTTTCTCTTTCTGTTATCTCAATGTTATCTGGACTTAAGATACTTTTTATTTCCGAAGTGCTAGATTGGTCATTTCTTACTTCTTTTATCACTTTCGAGAGTTTTTTGGGATCATTAGAACTAATATGTGTTAGTGATTTATAATATGACTACTTGGCCTTTTTTTTATAAGTTTATCTAACATTTTACGATAATCTTTGCATTTGTTCAATATTACAATATTTTCATTAGTTCTTACATATTTCTTTTTTAGTTTGTCTCTCTGCCTGATTGAAACTAAGAGGCCCGCTGTAATCCAAGGTTTAATCCTTCATTTCGTGCTTGTGATTGACTTAGTCTTTGTTGAAATTGAAATAATGCCCTTTAACCTATTAACAAACCTGCTAGTACAAACATTGGCATCCCAAGTATTTAGAATATTGTCCCACGTTTCCCTCTCAATAAGGTTTTTTAAGATTTTCACGATCTATGACTTCATAAGAGTTCTTCCTCCTTGGTGTGTCAATGCCTATTAAAGATGGAATATTAAGCAAAATAGGATGATGATCGGTAAGGTCATGCTTTAAGATTGAGGCTTTTAATTTTTGGAAGAGTTTCTCCCTACATTTAACAAAAAAATGATCCAGACAGGATTTAGAGTTTCCCTACATATCTAGTAACCCCATTTACCAAGGTCAATATTTATGTACCCAGTGAAAATTTGAATCGAAGTGTTGTCAGAGAAAGGCACCCCACCCAAAAGAATGTTTAACATATTGACAAAGTCATCGTTTGCTATTGAAAAGCCTTTATAAGTGGCCAATATATCAGCCAATACATTGCTTTTAGTCAGAGTAATTTTAACAATTTTAAAGTGCTCATAAGTTAATAGCTGGTTGGATACATAACATTCCTGTCTTACCTACACAATACATCCATTGCACCTATTTAGGCTACTTTCATTAAAAAAGTTAACAAACCCTGGTATACCAAAGTCGTTTACATTATAAATATTGTGTGTTTCGGACATAACAAGAACATTTAAATTTACCACTAAAGATTCCACAAAACCAAAAACTGGTCGAAATTCTTATAAATACTCCTAATATTTACATGCATCACATTAATATCACATTTATTAGAATAATTGCCTGATACTTCTAACACATCTCTACAAACAATTGTTTCATAAGTCTTGTAATCATCAAATAAGTTACTTAATTCATTGAATTTGGATTTAAAATTTATTCTTTTTTTAAATACACCCTAAAACCTAATAAATGATTTTATACGAAATCACTTAGATCAGATTCCCACCTGATTTTAATGGTCCGTTTTTTTTTAGATAGATAACAATAGGCCGCTTTATAGTTTTTTTAATTTTTTTGAGTGCGTACCTTCTTAAATAATATACGCTTACCCACTGGCAGGTCCTCATTCAGGTAAAGTCTCCGGTCCCTACCCTTCAGACCACACTTCTTGACTGTGATTTCCTTGAATTGCCTAACCCTCCTAAAAGCCTCGTGTTTCTGTGCTCCGTAACTTCACGAGAATTGGACCGTCTTCATTCTTACCCACTCTTACAGTCTCCAGGATGTCCCTGTCAGCCAGATCTATGTTCATCGCTCCCATGATTTTGCCAATTACCTTTCGGTTGTCCGAATCTGATTGCTTTGGTACCCCATTTACTAGAATGTTCGTTGCTTTGTCCCTAACCTCCATATCCTCAAATTTTGCTTCCAGCTTAACAATCTTCCTTTTAAGAGTATCATTTTCCTTTGGAAATTTTATAACTTCTGCCATAATACTCTCAAATTTGTTTTTTTGAGCCTCAAAAGAATCCGACATACAAACTTCTCGAGGTCAATGAACTTTTTATCGATTTTTTTGTCCATGGGGCTTATATATTGTTGAAAACATTCCTTTATCATCCCTTTTATCTTTTTTTCCTCCATCTCCACTAAGAAAACGTCTTCTTTTTCACTTTTTTTTCTGGTTTTCTGCGAGATAACCTGACTTTGGTCACCGCTATCACAACATTGAAAATGTCCCGATTTATTTGGAATTTTCACTCTCAATCCACAACTAGGGTGATAAGCAGCAACACACTTTATACAAACTACAGCTTCCTGTACTCTTTTTTTTTGCAATAATTGCAAGTTTTTGATTCCACAATTTTGGAAGCACTTTCATCAGCCATAACATAACCTAACCGCTCAATTATAATAAAATTACTAAAAATGATATCTATAAGATACCATGTCAATGCAATAAATTTTATATAGGTGAAACCTGTAGACCATTATCAAAATGAATAAAAGAACACCAAACTTATAATAAAAATACACAATTCCACAAATCACATATTTGTCAACATGCATTTGATAACACTCACAGAATACAATGGAACGCTTCAAGTATTTTGGCAAAGGAACCATCATCTAAAAAACATAAGATTAAAGAAAGTGCTTTAATTTTATTAAATAAAGATGTATGTGTTGTTTCAAATTCTGTTAGTTTTAACAGCACATGGTGACCTTTGCTAAAAACTGAAGTTGACAAGGGACATTTAAAAATTAACTAAACCTTTTAACAAAAATTATTGAATTCTTCCTAAACGAATAACACCAAGTATCACCTCATTATTACACTTATCTAAATAGACCACTAACCAGTAATTGTACGATATGACATTATTATTGTCATCTTGTCAAAGTCTATTCAAAAGTTGGCAATATTTGCGATAGCTTTTTACTGTTATTTACATTTACTAACCATTTTCATTTTGTTCGTTCTTGACGACGGGGACAGATTTGATCCTCGAAACATCGACAGTTTTCTTTAGGTTTTTCAGCTTCGTTAGGGTCACTAAACTAGCACTTGTGCTGCTTACGTCCTTGAGCCAGATCCGAAAAGGCTCTATATAACCAATTCAAAACGATAGTGGAGAGAAAACCCAAACATTTGTAAGGTAAAACAGGAACGAGTCTCACTATATTATTGGCTACATTTGAAAAGTAGTTATTAAAATGATCTGGTGTTATGCTGATGTTATCGCTGCTTTTCTTTGTGTTACCCAACCCAAACTAACCCAAAATTTGATGACTAATTTATATTCTGTGTGAGTTTTTAGTTTAGTTCCATACAGAATGTTCTATAAACCGTAGAATAAAGCTCTTGTGCAATATTAAAAAATGATATTTATTTATAAGTTATATCAATACTTATTATAGAATATATTTTGTAGAGAATCCAAATCAGAAGTAAATTTTTCATTGAAAAAACATTCTACCAAATATGAAAACACTACTTTTGAAAGTGTAAAGGATAATTTAGGTCACAGGTAAAAAGAAATTATTGTATTTTATTATTATTCACATTGAAATAATAACCTGTCTGAAATATTTTAAACTAGATTTAATATTTCTAGGGGATCTTCAGGTGGAGGTGACTGTGGTTTAGATGAGGGTAAAGAAATTAAAATCGACCCGGATTTGTAAGTAACTATGATTTTAATAATTATTCTTATGACCTGTCAATAACAAGTGTGTCAGATTTAGTGATCTGTTCACTGTTCGACTTAGGTTCAGTGAAATTCTTATACCTGATTAAGTTCCTTTTTTATGATTTGATTAACAAACTCGAGTACATGTGACGCAAATAAATGGCGAGCCCTTCGGTTTAGTTGTGCATAGTGTACCTACCTATTCTGCAAGATAATAAACAATTTTGTTTTCAAAAATAAAAGAAGTGGTCATGGCAACAAATTTTATTATTTTAATTTTCAACTTATCACCTCTATTATTATTATTCGATAATTGAAAACATTCGCAAATGATCTTGAATATGTCAGTTTAAGTAACTGAACTTAATTAATATTCGTTCTTTAGAACGGTTTCTCATTTGCAACCATTTTTTACGAAGTTTCGAAGAAATAGGGTCAATTGAAAGCTCGAAAATCAAAAATTGTTAACAAAATAAATTTTGTGTATAGCACTCTTTTTTTTCTAGTCGTGATGAAAATTAAATATGATAAACTGTGTTATAAACTTTTTTTGATATATAAATGAGATGTGTTTTGCTATTTCGAAACTTGTATATATTGTACATTTCCGATGGGAATGGCAGCGACGGCAATAATTATCTCTGGATTAGAGATATATCATAATGATAAATTGTTTGTTTTTTTTACATTTTTACTCATACTTATCTAAAAGTAAGTATTTTATGTTCTAGAGAATCCAATGCGAAAAAATGTAATGATGACTATTTGAATCAATCGGACTTTATAAGTCATGAAGAAGTTGACATCAAAAGTGAAAATGAAGAGGACGTGTTGGAATTCAAGTAAGAAATTTAACATTGTGGTATTCATTCACTAGTTTCATGCATTGTGACCGTAAAAATTGTTCCTTCGGGTTAGACCGGAAAATGCAAATTTCACCAATTTACATGCTATGATTGGCATTAACTAGATTTCACAATACATTTTACTTTACGTTAGCATATAATAATATAATTAAATACAGAATTAAATTTAAAATTGCGGGACTTGTCTAAGGGAGGCAAAGAAACATTTTTTTAATGAAATGTTTTTTATGCCAACAAAGTGTCAGGAGAAAGACAAATCGCTTCTGTTTAAATCAGTGTATGATTAATGCAATTGCAAAAATTATGCACGAAAAAGAACTGGACTATTATCCAATAAGGTACGTTCCATATTACAGACCACGGGCAAAACCGTTTTTTATTTTTGCTGCAAATGTTTTGAGTATAAATTTCAAAGGACCACTGATGTAATGACCAACAAAATGTCATAGACCTGCATTCAAAAACAGTCTGACATTAGGGTGATGCAAGATTCAAATCGCACTGTTTTTATGATGAAAGGATTCATTGCAACAAGTGTCAGAAAATGCACATGGAAAAGCGTCTTTAGTCACATCAAAACGAACGGATCTTATGGAACTGGAGGCGGTTATAGTTGAAAAAATGAATGAGGTAATCAGCATTTGTTCAGATGACGATAGAACTGAAACTAAATGAAAACATTCACGGATCTCACACCTTACGCAAGCATCCTATGTATTGAAAATGCCTCACACAATTTTTAAATTTAAAAATCATGATTTACATCTGTCACAATATAACAAATTAATTACTACCCCTAATCTAATTCTAGATTTTATTCAAATCGGTTCAAGAATAGCAAAACTCTAAAATTTGACATTTTGACAGATACTATCACAAAAAATATTTTTCTTTTATTTTCCCTAATCTAATTCTAAAATTTCATTCAAGTCTGTTCATAAATAACGAAACTGTAAAATTTGACATTTGTGACATACATACATACATTGTCAAAAAATATTTCTTTCATTGCCCCTAATCTAATCTGAAAGTTTATTCAAATCGGTTAACAAATAACGAAATTGTCAAATTTGACATTTTTGACAGATAGGTAGGTACCACATCAAAAAATATTTTCCTTTTATTTTCCCTAATCTAATGCGGATTATAAATAGCGAAACTGTAAAATTTTGCATTTTTGACAGACTATGTCAATAATTTTTTTTTCTTTTATTTTCCCTAATCTAATTCTAAGATTTCATCAAATCGGTTCATAAATAGCAAAACTATCAAATTTGACATTTTTGACAGATACTATCACAAAAAATATTTTTCTTTTATTTTTCCCTAATCTAATTCTAAACTTTCATTCAAATCGGTTCATAAATAACGAAACTGTCAAATTTGTCATTTGTGACATACATACTTTGTCAAAAAATATTTTCCTTCTATTTACCCTAATCTAATTCGGTTCGTAAATAACGAAACTGTCAAATTTGACATTTTTAACAGATACTACATTAAAAAATTTAAACCTAGTAAACAAGAATTTTAAAACTAATAAATAGCGAAACTGAAAAATTTGACATTTTTGACAGACTATGTCAATAATTATTTTTCTTTTATTTTCCCTAATCTAATTCTAAGATTTCATTCAAATCGGTTCATAAATAACAAAACTGTCAAATTTGACAGTTTTGACAGATACTACCACAAAAATATTTTTCTTTTATTTTCCCTAATTCTAAACTTTCATTCAAATCGGTTCATAAATAACGAAACTATCAAATTTAACATTTGTGAAATACATACATACTTTGTCAAAAAAATATTTCTTTCATTTCCCCTAATCTAATATGAAAGTTTATTCAAATCGGTTAATAAATAACGAAATTGTCAAATTTGTCATTTTTGACAGATTATAGGTACTACGTGAAAAAATATTTTTCTTTCATTTCCCTAATCTAATTCGTTCCATAAAAAGCGAAACTGTCAAATTTGACATTTTTAACAGATACTATGATAATTTTTTTTTTCTAGTTACAATAAACAATTTCATAAAATTATTTTTTAAATTGTTCCTAGTCCAATTAAATCATATCATTCAAATCGGTTCATAAATAACGAAACAGTCAAATTTGACATTTTTGACAGGTACTACATATGTCAAAACTTATTTTTCTTTTATTTTCCCTAATCTAATTATAAAAAAATATTTTCCTTTTATTTTCCCTATAATCTAATTCGGTTCATAAATAGCGAAACTGTCAAATTTGACATTTTAAGCAGATATGTACCACGGTAAATACACAAACCAGTAGGTTAACTGACAACGATTGGCATTGATAGATCACCCGAGCTCTCGAGGACCTTGAACGGGGCTGCCTAATGCATTATAGGGATTTTCCAGAGGCGTAGCATATAAGTTTGAAAACAATTTGAAATAAAAAGGGATATCTTTTAAAGCTTTTTTAAATATGTTAATACAATACAAAAGTGCGTAAATAAAACACATATCTCATACAAAACATTTACTGATTTTTCCATATTACAATTTTCATTTTGTTTGGATTTCTAAATTTTTTATTAGCATATTTTAATGTGTAATTATAGTCGTACTCTGAAAACCAGCTTTTTAAATATTTTGTAACAAGCAAATTTTGGAGAGGCGACGTGTGACGTTCAAATTGGCGAGGACGTGACAACCCTGGAAAACGAATGGCGCAGCTGTAGAATCGAATCGGTGTTATATAATACGGAGTATATAGATAGATTAGAAATAAGGCGTAGATATAGTTATTGTACGATAGCAGAGTCGACTCATGGCGTTATGTAATTATGATAACTGTACTGGCGAAGGTGTATTGGCGAAATAAAATGTGTTACTAAAAAGTGTTTACAATTTTTTTGCAAAATGTGAACAGGGATGTTCAAATTCTGTTGCCTAGCATTTACAAATGATTTGACAATATTATTTTCTGTAGCAAGTTTTTCAAAATTCATTTGGAATATTATTTCTAATAATGAGATGTAACGTACGAAGTTTTCGTGAGACATTTTCAAATTCCCAAAAGTATCCATATTCGCATCTTGATACACTCAGAGATAGCAATATAAAGATAAATCATCTAAATTCTGGTACACATTAGCTAAAATAATGCTAAAAGGTTTTTCATAAATAATTGGCATTTTATTTTTACAGCCAAATACCGTCTGTTTCTATAAATGCTATATTCCAGCTCTATTCTCAGGTTAACATAACCAACAGAAGCAAATAAGTGTACAGTTCAGCAAAAGTGGCCACTCCAACCAGAAAAGAAACTAGAGTAGTAATGTTCAAAATGTCAACTTTAATATTTTATTCCTAAAAGAAGCAAAAACAAAATCGCGGGAAAGATACAAAAAATGTAAAAAGCTACGTTAAATTCCAACGGCGAAAATTGGCTACCTATTATATTAAAATAGAATCGCGGGAAAAGGGATTATGTCGCAATAAAAAGGAAAAAATGCTTTGATTTTCAAATAGCAGACCCAAGATCACCTTATGTCAATTTGGCATACTGAAGATATTTTTGTTTTTATAGGAAGCAAATTTTTTTTCAGTGGGATATTAAAAAAACAATTTCCAAGGTGACCAGAAACTATTTTTTCCTACTTACGTCCCAAAAGGTGCCTTTTTCGCACTGTTTTGCGTGCGGAAGCAATACTTTCCGCACTGAATGCGGTAAAGAAACTTTTCCGCACTCAGTTCTTGAAAATTACTTTACCGGAAATACGGAAAAGGCAACTTGGACACTTATTTAAAATATCTTTTTGAGTGCGGTAAAGTTACTTTAACGCACTGTGATTTTTACAAAACTTATGAAAAGGTTCCCTACACAAGTCTCAAATTTAATTTTATAATACTATGTATACCGATGCACATTCCCACTAAATAGTATTTGATTCTCTATTAAAAATACAGGGTGTCCGGAAATAACATCGCCAAATTACAGATGGTGATTCTACATAAGAAATCATGAACATTTTTTCATATGAACATGGGTCCGAAAATGCATAGTTTCCAAGATACAGGGTGTCAAACTTTTTATA
>MU182574.1:274158-287690 GCA_016904865.1 Pissodes strobi | reverse complement strand
GGCTAAATGAGCCGCCTATTACTACAGATAACCCTATTAAATTTCAACAAAATCGGTAAAAGCATATTTAAGATATAAATAAAAATATCGATTTTATCAAAAAAGTTTGGAAATGTAATAAACCGGTTTTTACTTTTTATTATCGAAAACAACGCAAGATACGAAAACAACTCAAGAATCAAAAATATTGTATTTTTAGTTGCTTAATACGAAAAAAATATAAAATGTATGAAAAAGTCAGCGGCGCACACTTTTTTTGTCAATAATATTCGGTATGATGCCCTCCGGGACGCCACTGGACTTTATATTTTTAATCTAATTAAGGCTAAATGAGCCCCTTATTACTACAGATAACCCTGCCAAATTTCAACAAAATCAGTAAAATCATATTTAAGATATTAACAAAAAACTGATTTTTTATAAAAAGTTTGACACCCTGTATCTTGGAAACTATGCATTTTCGGATCCATCTTCATATGAAAAAATGTTCATGATTTCTTATGTAGAATCACCATCTGAAATTTGGCGATGTTATTTCCGGACACCCTGTATATCTCTTGCCAAAAAAAGTAATATTTTTTATGTTCTTAGGAAAAATATTGTACCTAACACTTGCCTAAAGTGTCTTTGACGGCTTGCACTAAGTCCGCCTTCGTCGTGTGCGAAAAAGTACCACTTTCCGAACTTCTTAGGTAAATAACTATATCTATCATAATTAAAATGATTTTTCTTTATACAGCATATTTTTTCGCACGAGCACGAAATTAGGAAACGACCCGCTCCAAGCGTGCGAGTGCGCTAAATGTCTTTTAAAACGAGTATTTTATGCTATTTTTTGTATTTCGCAGGTTTCTTGATGAAAAACATTAATTTATTCTGATCCCGATCAGCAGTTGTCATTTTTGACGTCTTTATTAGTAGAAATCTCATTCAAAGTTTTTGCTAGTGGGCCTTGACATTGAACAATTTTCTTAATATTATAGCAACCAGTCAACAAAATAAGTGGCGAAAAGAGGCTCTTTTACGTGTCGAAATATCATTTTGAACTCAAAATAGAAAAAATAGTATATTGTGCAACAAGTGTTGAAATAGTTATTTGTGTATTTAGAGCGCAAAGTAACGGATTGCCGCTTGAGAAAGAATGTTACTGCGCGACGCGTAGCGGAGCGCAGTAATCTTTCGAAAACGGCAATCTTACTTTGCGCTCGGAAAACACACAGAACTTTTTCTACAGCCGCATTTTTTAAAATTAAATGCACATTTTTCTCTATATTTATTCTGAAATTTGCAAATGACTGTCAGTTTTGACATATTATGTTTGGGCCTAGGGCATATTTAGAACAGGAGTGCCAGCAACAAACTGTAACAAACGCACGACTGTCATTTATTTATCTTCGGTTTCCATGACCATTCAGCACACTAGACGGAAAAAGTGAGAATTTTCTTTTCCATGTTCGCGCTAGAGCGCAAAATAAGGATCCACGGCATTCGTCGATTTTGCGATTTCATTTGAATTTAGTATTTAGTTATTTTGCGCGCGGCTGTAGAAAAATAATATTTTTTTATTATTGTGTGATTTATGTCACTCGCCTACGGCTCGTGTCATCAAACTTCACACTCGTGTGAAAAGTGATTTTCACACGCGTTGCATACTATACTTTTTCAACGACTGCAAATAATACTGATATATAATATTGTCGCGAGTAATCGTGATAGCAGTTCTTTTAATGTTTTCTTAATGCCTCCACCGGTCTGTCATCATACGTTTGAATCGCGATGCCACGCCTTACTCAGCGTGCAGGGGTATAACTCCGATGGTAGTAGAAGAAAACAATAAAGTATATTAGATAAACTAAATGAGAAAAGATTAACAATGTGTATTGGTCAAAGACCCAACGATAGAGTTTTAACAGCGTTTACTGGTCAGAAACTTAATGAGACTAGCCTATACCCAATTATTAAGGTGCGCATGCTTTCTCGACTTGAGGTATGTTTTATGAAGTTTTTTGTTAAATGTATTATAATTTATAGTTTTTCTTAAGGGCTGGGTTTTATTTAAGAGCACTAAGGTATCTAAGAGCACTTGGACACTACACTTTGAACTACTTGACAGACTACTTAGAAACTTCACTCGAAGAACTTTGACAGACTCGACTTTTCTACTGTGGTTAATGAAACCCCTAGTCTTAGCAGTCGATGTGGCTAACCAAGAACTAGGTTTGGGGTAGGAAAATGATTATAACTTTAGCAATCATGTGACTAACCAAAGAGAGGATTGAACCAAAAGCAGTCATGTGACTAACCCTGGAGCTGGTTTAGGTGAGACCAAAAGTCTGACGAACTGAAGGTTTGCCAGTGTATTTATATTAGAGAAATTGCTGATCATTGCATGCTTAAGGTTCATAATCGCTCCCGTTGACTGCTCGCGTTGTTTATAGTTTTCTTTTAATGTTTATTAAATAATCCCCAAGTTCAAGTTCAAACTTGGGACAGGGTGATAATTAGTTAATAGCTTTATGAATCATTATATTTGACAATATTTATTATAATATAATACATTAAGCATCTTGTATTTAAATTAAAATTAAAGTTAAAGTTTACAAAGACCATACAAACACTTTTACAGCAATTTGTGTAACTAGTTGATGAGTAGGTATTGCCTTCCCTCGGGGGCCCATTTTTTACATATTCGGAAAAGGGAGCATCCGGGGGTGAAGCCCTGAAATGGGCCTCCGTGACGGCACAGTTAAAATGGGGCCCCCTCTGGGGCGAGGCTTTTGAATAAGGCCCCCCGGGGGGCGAAACCCTAAAATTAGGCCCCAAGCTTTAAAAGGGACCCCTGGTATGAGAGTCCCATTTTCTACAAAAAGGGGCTCCTGGGGAGGTGAAGCCTAAAATTGGGCCGCTTTTTTAGAGATCTTGGAATGGGACCTCTGAGGACGAAGCTCTAAAACGGAGACGAAGCCCTTTAATCTAAATATCCGAATAAGCCGTGTGCAAAGTATACTTTTCTCACGATATTTGAAATATCCAGTTTTCAAGAGCAGTTAGTGCGTTTTTGTCTATTTTCAGGGCAGTCGTAGAAAAAAACCTATACGTAAACCAGAAGGAAAGAGCCATTACACATATTATAATAATTATAAAATATGGCGTCATAATCTAATCCTAGAAACCAAATTATTACGCTTAGAAATTGTAATTGTGACATTAGCAGATTCTTATAAAAGAAGTAAAAAATCCATAAACTTATATGAAGACCAATATTTTCTTACCTTGAGAAATGATAAAATGTTTCAATCGAATTGTAGTATTTGATTTTACAACCTGCAGCAGCGCAAATGCTACCCGTTTTCTTCTTTTGAACGTTTTCCATCGTTTACTACAAGGAATAAGGAACAAATGTTTACTACGATTCAAAAATTCCCTTATCAGACCAAAAAGACGGATTACGGACAAGCACAAACTTCGCGCAGGCCCCGCTTCGATACGACACTGATCGTTTTCGGATGAGATACGCTACCGAACTGCGTTGAAGGTCACAGGCAGCTGAAGCGTGTGACGTGGCGAGTTAAATTACTGGTTTGTGTATTTACCGTGTATGTACTAGTGCTGTACATCAGATCCGGATCGTTTTTCAATCCGGCTCAGATCCGGATCTAATCCAAATTTTTCAACGTGGACAATCCGGATCCGGATCGATCCGGATAAAATTCTCGGATATGGGATCCGAAACATGGATCAAAGATCCGAGATCCTTCTATTTACTGTTGCCTGCCTTGATTGCCAATGCAGCCAATACCTACTTGGTTTATTTTTAGAACATGAGTGAGTACTCTCTCTCTTTCCCCACAAATCTTCTTTGGCGGTAGGACCGGTTTCGTTCTTTTCTTTTTTCTCTTGTTAATTTAGCTTCCTAGCTATGCTAGCCGCTAGACGTGTTCCGTGCGCTAGACTTCTAAATTCTAAAGCGGAAAGTGGTTTCGTGTTTTGTTTTTGTGCAGACCGGGGAACTACTTACTTACTTGTCGTACTTTACTTGTGTCTAATAATACCTGTCATTGTGAAGTTATGAACGTAAGTTAAGTAGACTATATGTCATAAATATAAATATATAACTAGTATCATAAATGCATTTTGTGAACATTATATTGTGATTAAGTAGTATGTTTTGTATTTAGTATTTACTGTACATAGATATTACCTATATTAATATAATATTATGTCGCAGGCGTATTGTAAAATGTAAATCAGTCGTACTAAATTGTAAAACGCCTAGGCTTTCTGTTATTAATATTGTTATATCGGGCTATAATCGCTAGTATGCATTGTATGCAGTATGCAATTATTGATTTATTCAATAGCACCTGTGTTAGTATCCATATGCAATATATTATGCATAAGATAAGAACTCAAAGAACTGAGCAGTTTAGGAAGATTTTATCGAATATGTGTCATTAGTTACTAAAATAACTGATCTCAATAGGTTAGGTTATGTTGTTCATATATATAATACGCCTGCGACATATGCTATACAATTATAATTATACATTAAATACAATATACATTATTAAGTGCATTTCACACCTGTTGGAAATATTTTACGGAATATGATATTTTATTTCTTTACAGATGAGCAGGGGCGGATCCAGGATTTATCTGAGGGGGGGGGGCGATTTAGAGTAAAGGGACAAAACGCACTAAGAAAAAGAATAACAAAATCAAGCAACGCAATTATTATATTAAACATTTTAGTTCAGGGGCGGGGGGGGGGGGGGGGGCGACACCCCCTTCGCCCCCCCATCTAAATCCGCCACTACAGATGAGTACTATTTGGAAATATTTCAAGAAAAATTCAACACTCCAAACTGCTACGTGTGACATCTGCAGGAGAGAATTTAAAAGTGGTGGGCGCACTGGGGTTCTCTGGAAACACATTAGATCTTTCCACAAGAAGGAAGCAACAGAAGATACTTTTTCTTGCGGAGAAAGGCGAAAAAAGCAAAGGTATACACGTAAAGTAATCACGAGGGTTTTGGATTATAGACTGGAAGATGATGACAGACCATTCCAGGTAGCAGACTGACGTCATTTTGACGTGATATATTGGTGATTCTAGAAAGTGACGTCACCAAATGACGTCATTATGACGGGTGACATTGTGACTTCTTTTTGACGTATAATAAACATCATTTAAATGGTCAACTTGACGTCAACCGTGACTTAAAAAAAGACGTCAAAATGACGTGACTCTGCTGCCTGGGATATTGTATTAAGAAAAATTGCAAAACTAACGAAACTATGGGTTGGTGAAAAATATACAGTGTGTTCCATTTTCGGCCAATTTAAATTTGCATTTTGAAGCGAAACTTCTTTAGCGAGGGTAGTAAGTCCGAAAAAATGAGAAAATCAAATGAAACGGACATCAAAGTGAAACACTTTAATGAAGCATGTTCCAGTATAGCTAGAGGGCTGAAATTTTCAGGACCTGTAGCCGGGGTAAAATGAGGGACTGGACCCGCCCGTTTGGCCAGGAGAAGGGGGGATGAGGAAAAACTAAAATAATTCTTTTTGGGAGAACGGGAAGAGCTACAGGGTCGAAATTTTTAGAGTAGGTGCGCCTCATGGGAGCTACCTTTGACCATTTTGGGGGTAACGGGGCTCTAATTTTAGGGGGATAGCCTCGGATCGAAAATCTGACAAGCGATGACCCCGTGAAACGGAAAATTATACCCCCACCCCCGGATACCCAAAAATCTGTGAAAAAATGGGAAAAAGTTGAAAAAACGTAAAAAATTGTTTAGAAAATTAATAAAAGTATTATAAAACGAAATAAGAAAAAAATAATAAAAAAAACGTTAGAGATACGCGGTTTTCGGCAAAAAAGGCGAAGAAGTTGAGCTACGAGGTCGGGGATGGCAAAAATGGAGAGAAAAAAATGCTTTACGAAAAAAAATTTAAATAAAGCAAATAAAAAGTGTAGAAACCGAGGACAAAAGTCGTGAAAATAAAAGCTTAAAAAAATGAAAGCTCAATTCCGAATATCTCTTTAAGAAGTTTCACTTCAGTTTTGTGCTTATAAATAAAGGTGAGGCACATATTTTTTCTAACTGTTTTTAAAGTAAGCAAATTCATTTCAGTATCGAAACAGTCGGAACTATCTCAGACGAGGAAAGCGTGGTGGGAGATAACGAACTGGTCGATTCAAATGTTTCTACTAGGTACTCCTCCTCCTAGTACTCATGCGTCTACTAAATCTTTACCATTACCTCCTGATTCTACCACGTCATTATGCTCCACATTCACATCTGCTCAGCCCAAAATTGCGAGTAATTTTTTTTTCCAGAAAGGAGAATGATAGACGAGCTGAACATATTACCCAAAAAATTACCACAATGGTCGCAAATGATATGATTCCTCTAAGTTTCGTAGAAAATGAAGAATTTCGTGCATTAATGAAGTATTTGGCACCGAATTGCGTTATGCCAGTAGCCCTGCCATTACCCGACGTTTACATCTAAAGTATGAAAATGTAAAAAAAATGTGGTGAACATATTGAGTAAAAGTCAATGTAGCGTTTATTACAGACACTTGGTCATCTACATCTTTGAAATCTTACTGTACAGTTACGGCGCATTGAATTATCACTGATTGGAAACACGCTGCACTAACTTTAGTCACCCAAGAAATATCGGAGCGTCACACGGCTGAAAATATAATATCAAAGATAGAAACTGTAATAACTAGTTGGAACCTTACAGGAAAAATATGTGCTGTGGTTCACGATAATATAACAAGTGCCATTACAAGAAATAGAGATATTGTTGGTGAAGGTATCTCATGCTTTGCGCATACGGTGCAATTGTGTGTTAATCGAGAATTGAGCTCTTCTACTTCAATTGAAACTATTACCAAAATAGGTTTAACAGGAGGCAGCAACAACTTAATTTACTTCAACATAAACTCATACAGAGAAATAATACGCGATGGAACTCCACGTTCTACATGTTTAGGCGTTTGGTGGAATAGAGATGCCGTTTTAACAGATAGAACAGTTACTTTGTCTAGAACTGCTTCGAATTTAAGCCTAAGTAAAGAATGTTGGGTTACTATTGAAAAATTTGTTACAATACTTTAACAATTTGAAAAAGCTACTACACTACTCTCAGCTGAAGAATATGTAACATTGTCGATGGCAAAACCTTTTATGGCGTCTTTAGTGACAAATTTCTTAGTTATAAATGAAGATGATTTACTATACGAACCTGTAAATATTTTTAAAACCTCTGTTACTGAAGAAATAAATGCAAGATTCCTGTTGAATGTAGAAGATGTAAATTTAACAATTTTTGACACGTCTTCAATTTTTGATCCTAGATTTAAAAGCATTTTGCCTGGCAATATAAAAAATATTGCAATTAGATATCTGGAACTGACATTAGAAAGATGTGACAATCCGCGCGCAGAAGAAGAAAATGCGGAAAGCTCAAGTGTATTGGATTTTCTCTTCCCGAAACCGTCAGGTACTAAGGAGTTGAATGAAGTTGAAATATATATTCAAGAGCAAGATCTGGACAATAGTATATTATTTTATATGGAGGAAAAGTGATACTTTTCATGGCGCGCTCGTGTTTAACAGCCGAACGGAGTGAGGCTGGTAATAGAGAGCAAGCCATGAAAAGTAACTTTTCCTCCACATAAAATATGCTGTTTTTTCTTCAAATGTCGACAAATTAATGCAAAAATATCTCTTTTTAATAGTAATAATAATAATTATTATCAAAGATAAGTTGGTTTGCAAGGCGGTTTGCACCGCGATCGGTGAATAGGCACAGGTCGTTGCTATAGTAATGTAACATAAAGCTGTCAGTGGACACTGTCAACAATAATTATTTTTTAAAAATTGCGTCTGCGATTGCGTTTTAATTCCGTATTGATAAGCAGTTATTGAGTAAGTTCGATTAAGTTAATAACCAATTTGTTCCTAAATTAGTGATTTTTAGAAATGCAGTGCACAAATTGAGTGATAAATACAAATTTTAGTTTAATAATTCTTGAGTTATTGACGCTTGCTTTGTTGTTTGTTTGTATCTATATTGCTATGGTAACACTTTTACCTCCGCCGGCGGAAAAGTGAAAAGTAAAGCTCCGGCGGAGGAAAAATGAAACTTCACGGCCGCCTACACAGTCGAGTAATGACGGATTTACTGACGTTTGAAGAAAAAATATATGTCCACTAGAATGGTGGAAAGCAAATTCCTCTGTATTCCCGCGATCTCCACACCTTCTGAAAGAGTGTTTTCGACAGCAGGAAATATTGTTCGTGCAAAGAGAAGTTGCCTTTCTTCGGAAAATATAGACATACTGGTATTTTTATATGAAAATAAGAATGCTGTGTCTGCATCCATTTAAAATGTATTTGTTTCATATTGCTTGATAAAAAAATTAAATATTTAGTGCTGCAAATTATACTACTCTTTTTTTATGCCCATAACTAATACATTATCATGATCCGAATATCGACTCCAGATCTGTGATCCGAGATCCGAACCCTAGAAGCGGATCCGAGATCCGAATCGTAGAACTGGACTGTAGATCCGAATCCGGTTCCTATATTCAAATCTGGATACGGATCCGGATCCGTTTTTTGTAAGAATCCCCGATCCGTTAAAAATTTGGATCCGTACACCACTAGTATGTACTATGTTAAAAAATTATTTTTCTACTACCGTGCGTAAAATACTCACTTTACGCACTCTCTAAGATTCGTAAAATAGGCCTTTTTAATGTGCAGTGCGTAAAGTAAGTTATTTTACGCACTAGTGCGTAAAGTAAAGCTGACATATTTTTTGACGTTTACTGACATATTTTTTGACGTTTAGGACAGTGTGTAAAATAATATATTTTACGCACTAGTGCGTAAAATAATTTATTTTACGCACTAGTGCGTAAAGTAATATAATATTATTTTAATTTTTTCATATATTTTTCGATAGTAGAAAAAATTTTGTATGCTACTCATGTGTAAAGTACCCTTTTTTTATTCATGGGATTGTCGCATTCGCCTACGGCTCATGCGACAATATTCCCATTCATAAAAAAAGATTCACTTTACACACTTGTTGCATAAATAACTATTTTTTAAAGTTTTTGCTAGTACAATTAAATAATTTTATAAAATTATTTTTTTTTTAAATTTTTTCTAGTCTAGTTATATAATTTCATTTAAATCAGTTCATAAATGGCAAAACTGTCAAATTTTTGACATATAGGTACCCTACAATTTTTTTTTCTAAAATCGACATATTTTGAGAATCACCCTGTATCTTTTTGAAAGTATTAAAATCGGTTAATAAATAACGAAACTGTCAAATTTGACATTTTTGACAGATAGGTACTAAGTACGTCATAGAATATTTTCCTTTTATCTTCCCTAATGTAATTCGGTTCATAAATAGCGAAACTGCCAAATTTCACATTTTTTACAGATACTATATCATAAAATCGACATATTTTGAGAACCACCCTGTGTCTTCTAATCGAGCTTATAATAAGTAATAAAAATATTGCATTTTAATCTTTACGGTCTAAATTTAGATTTAAATCACAGTATAAAGTAACACTAACTTACCTTATTCAAAAATATTATTCGAACATTTAGGATAATCCACAACACAAGCAAGATATTTTATTTACTGAGCGTTAACCGCGCCGATTCAGTGTCGAAATTTCATTATGTCCAGGTCACCAAATCCAATATCCGTATGCGCTGGTCGAGGTCACGACATCCTTATTAAGTTTCCATAAAAGTGATCGCAATAGCATTTTCAATACTAATACTAGACAAATAAGCAAAATTGGAATTAAAGGAACAGATACTTCTGCAGGCGATCGAAGATTGTTCTATATTGACAATTTTGACGCTAGTACCACATCAGACCAACCTATGAGTTTTTTTTAGCTAGAAAGCCTTTCTATACTGTCATGTGAACAGATGGATATAAACGATCAGCACAAAGCAGCTTTTAAAATACTGATTGATCCTCAGTACGAAGTACAGACACGGCACATAGGAACGTGCCGTGGTACAGATATTGGTGAGCGCGAGATGGCTTGTAAATGTTGGAGTTAAACCATTTACAATAAATTGGAAACAAAGAAATGTCAGCTGTCTGCATCAAAATGTACGAGGAATAGAAATTTTCTGGGGACAGGAGGCAGTGGTTTCATTGAAACATAAAGAAATGTTAAATAGTGACATCCTGGATGTAAATAGCAAAAGATTTATCGTCAACAATGATGAAATAATTTTAAAAATCTTTATAAATAAGTTAAAAGATGTTATTATGTCTTAAACTTACTGCATAAAGACATTGAAAATGTAGAGCTTTTTGTAGATGGTTGTAACACTATAAGATGTGACTCACGTTCAAGACATACAGGAAGGATTCTCTTTTTTGTGCAAAATGAAATATCAATTAAATTAAAAGCTAGATATATTCTGGATAGAAACTATTGCATACAGTTTATTGAGAATAATTTGTATGGAGTAAATTGGTTGATAGCAGGATTATATCATTCACCAAATGGAAGCTACACTTGAAGATCTTATGGTCATAATTTGTTAATAATAGGTGATTTAACTTAGATTATGGAACCGTAATTTTTATGTAAAATAATTAACGGGTATTCAGCCAATAAGGTTTATTAAAAGATGATTTGTGGCAACTTACAATCAAAACTAGTTGACCTCAATTTTTGCAATTATAACATTTTAAAAATATTATAAAAAATTGGTAAAATATTAGAATAACTTATAGAACTACATAAAATGTCAAAGTCAATCCACTTTGTTTCAAAATAAATAATTTGCGAGGTTTTAAAGGAATACTTGATATTTGATATTAATTTAGTAATAATGGCAAGGCATATTGGTACAAAATTATCAATTATTTAGTCATAATATATAAGAATAAATTGCAGTTCCAGTTCTCTTATTCATAGAATTTGTTTTATTTATTTCGACCCTTTCTAAAAATAACCTTTTATTTAAATTTGTTTCTTTATGGAGAATTTTAATTTCATTAAAGTTTGGTATGCAACCAGTAATATATGTATGTTCAGATAAAGCAGAAGTATTTTTTTGAAGTCTTATGTCACTTTTAGATCCAGAAATTCTATTTTTTAGATTTTGTGATGTTTGTCCAATATACTTTTTATCACAATTATTATACTATATACTAAATTTGAGTAATTTAAAGCAATAGTTTTATGTTTTAATTTTGAATATAAATTACCAATCGATTTAACATTTTTTAGCACTAATTTTACAGGTTCATTTCTAAAATTTTTAATGATTTTCGGAGTAAGTTCTTTGATATATGGAAAAGAAGCATAATAAACATTTGAAATATCATTATTTATTTTATCATAAATATTATTGTTGATTTATTAATTCTAATGTTAAAAAGCAATTTTTTTAGAAAATTTAATGGATAACCATTATCTACAAGGATGTCTTTAAGTTTGTGTAAATTTGTATTGATTAAAGTAGGATGCACTAGGTTTATTATTCTATTTTTTAAAGCTAAAACTAAATCGACCAATAGGAGAGGCCGATTTTGATATAGTCGGCTACGCCTGTAAAGGATCTTTAAACGCTAATTATTTTATAAAATCTAACGGAATTAATAGAAACACCGGCAGAATATTACGTCATCAATACATACCGGGATTTATTTGGATACCGGTACCGGGAGGCTAGACACAGCGATAATTTTATTATGTTATTATGAGTTGTGAGAGGACAGACAGTACAGTAGATATTTTTTTATCAAAAAAAAAAATATATCGTCGGAAGAAGTGTTAAAAAACATCGATAATTTTAAAAAAATATGTGTTGGGAATTTTTCTAGGGTAGGCAATGCTTATATGCTTTTATTCTATGCACGGCACTGGGACATAATATATTTCATCTAGTTAACATCTCTCTACAACAAGGAACATTTCCAAGTGTTAAAGAACCGTAAAATAACACCGATACCTGAGGTATCAAATGCAAACATAGTATCAAGGTTTTGACTTGTAAATACTCTATCTTGCATTGAAAAAGTATTTAGAAAAAACATTGGACACATAAACTTTTTTTCAATAAAAACAAACGTTTTGGGAAATCGGTTGGGATTTAGGGAGCATCATTTCAATTGAAAAGTATTAGAATGAAGTTTTTCTAAATGGAAGGTACAAGTTGATTCGGATCAATATGTACTAGCTGTTTTTTTTTCGATTTTCAAGGAGCGAGCGTTGAAAATCATAGACAAGCAACTAAAATATTGTAGGAACAAAGATAAAGCATTAAACTGGTGCAAGGAATACATATTAGAAAATAGAAGACAAAAACTAAAGTTCCCCACCACCGACAAATCTTAACTTGCCATCAATCAACCAAGAGCTAAAAATAGTTTTACCTTCTTTCAGACAACACTGATGATGGCTTACTCGACGAAATCGCTCTGTTGTGAAAAGTAATAAAATTGCACGAAATACATCATTTTCTTCTCCAATATCTTACACGTGCATTCAGCCTTCAACCACTTTTATTACATAATATGCATATCGTAGTTTTTTTTAATGATTCTTTACATTTTTTCAGGTTAATGCACTACGAATTTGACCATAAACCTACACTGTCTACATGTCCTGAACGTCCTTCCCAATCGAATCGCAAAGGTGATATCAAACAACATTCAGTCGAGTCTTTGAAACATTCTTATGAAACTCCAAGAAATGAAACATTGATGGATCATTTCAAGAGGAATCAGATCAGTCACCAAGATGAAGACACAAAAGATTGGCATATATGTCCAGCGTGTCCATTTAAAACAATTTATAAAAGTAGTTTAAAGAACCATACCATAATTCATAAGCCCGCTGATGAAATCCAGTGGTTTCATTGCTTAAAATGTTCATATAAAACAAATCGGAAATCTTCTCTAAGAAGCCACGTGAAAATTCATCAAAGTGCTGATCAGCGAGGCGAAGATGCAAGAATTTGGCATAAATGTTCAGAGTGTCCCTTTAAAACAGTCCACACAAGCAGTTTTAAAAAGCATACCGTAATTCATAAGCCCGCTGATGAAATCCCGTGGTTTCATTGCTTAAAATGTTCATATAGAACAATTTGGAACTCTTCTCTGAGAAACCACGTGAAGACACATAAAACTGTTGATCAGCGAGGCGAAGACGCAAGAATTTGGCATAAATGTTCAGAGTGTCCCTTTAAAACAATTTACAAAAGTAGTTTAGAAAAGCATAGCGTAATTCATAAGCCCGCTGATGAAATCCAGTGGTTTCATTGTTTAAAATGTTCATATAAAACAAATCGGAACTCTTCTTTAACAAACCACGTGAAGACACATAAAACTGTTGATCAGCGAGGCGTAGACGCAAGAATTTGGCATACATGTTTAGAGTGTCCCTTTAAAACAGTTTACAAAAGTAGTTTAAAAGAGCATATCGTAATTCATAAGCCCGCT
>MU182574.1:246792-274148 GCA_016904865.1 Pissodes strobi | reverse complement strand
ATCTAAGAAACCACGTGAACATTCATCAAACTGTTGATCAGCGAGGCGAAGACGCAAGAATTTGGTATAATTGTTCAAAGTGTCACTATAAAACAATTCACAAATATTATTTACGATATCATGTCATGATTCATAAGCCTGCTGATGAAATCCAGTGGTTTCATTGTTTAAAATGTTCATATAAAACAAATCGGAAATCTTCTTTAAGACACCACGTGAAGACACATGAACACACAAGACTTTGGCATAAATGTTCAGAGTGTCACTATAAAACAATCAGTAAACGTAATTTATCAAGGCATGCCAAAATACATAAGCCTGCCGATTAAATCCAGTGGTTTCATTGTTTAAAATGTTCGTATAAAGCAAATCGGAAACTTTCACCAAGTATATACGTCAAGACACATAGAACTGCTGATCAAAGTTGCGAAGTCTCAAGCGTTTGGCATAAATGTCCAGAGTGTTCCTATAAAAGAATCTACGAATGTAATTTAACAAAGCATACCATAATGCATAAGCCTGCTGATCAAATGCCGTGATTGGAGTGTTCAATATGCCCTTTCCAAACTTATCGAAAAAGTACGTTAAGTCCCCAAATGTGGTGTATAAAGATCTGTCGAAATAGGTGGTTTCACTGTTTAAAGCTTGCATATGGAACAAATCGAAAATTTTCTCTAATATTTTAATATCTCACTGCTGATCAAGTTGTCGTCATGTGAAGGCCTCCAATTTTTGATATGTAACAATTAATTCGGAAGTACCATATCCGAAATGATACAAACATTTAAATTTATTGTTATTTGGTACGGATTCGAAAAGGAAAAAACGTTGAGTATTTCCCCCCCTTTTCCGTTGATTTTTTGCAGCTTCGTTAGGGTCACTAAACTAGCACTTGTGCTGTTTACACCCTGGAGCCAGACTAAGCGGCTCTAATTGGAGACAAAAACCCAAACAATTTTATTACATATCTGTTTATATTTTCTACCCTTATCGTGGAGGGAATCCTCCCACCATTGATTATGTTCTGTAAGAATTTTTGCTTTAAGGATAGGGATGATTTCAGAGATATCTATATCTAATTTTAGTGGGTTATTAAGGTTTGTACCAATTTTGGCTAATTTGTCCGCTATTTAATTCCCTATTATCTGGGCATGGCCAGGAATCCAGGCAAAGTTTAGTTCAAAATTATTCTCATTGGAGACTATAATTAATTTTTTTGTTTGTGGACTTAAGTAGTCGTTTTTAGTGTCCATTTTTGTTTTGTTTAGTTTGTCAATAGCGCTTAAAGAATCCGTTGGGATTAAAACTTTTTTTAATATATTTTTAAACAATCTTGACCGCTTCGTATATGGCTATAATTTCTGCTGTGCAGATACAAATATTATGTGGTAATCTAGCTGAAAAGTTATTGTCTTATTTGAGTTCAATTAAACACTCGTTTTGCTATTTACACTTTTATTTACATGATGTTTAAGGAACATTTACTAATTAGTTTTTTACAAAAACACGCTTGTTCATTTCTCAGAATCTGGCTGTCATGTGTCAAATCGGGAGTGTGTAAAGTACGTTATAAAGCTGCGTTCACACTTACACAAATATACCATATTACTATACCTCTCTTCTTTAGCTAAATCTAACCTAAATGCATTTTTTTTTAATTTTATTTATTTATTTATATTTTTTACACTAGTATAATACATTCATTATTTACAACTAATCCTAAATTACTGTTTCAAAATCTGAGAGTTTTTTGGGTTTAACACTCGCCCTTTTAGGTCTTTTATCACTTGTCACATCACTCTTACAATCTAACTTAATCACTTTCTTTTCACTAGTATCTTTAATCAAATATTTTCTATTTCTTTCTAACACACTTCCATTATCAGTCTTAACTAAATAGGTTCTAGGTTTATCTAATTTTCTAATTATTTTCCCTGACACCCATTCAGATTTGTCTTGTTTTTGAACTCTTAACTCCCTCTCTCTCTCCTTTAATTCTGATAAATTTTTTGCATGACTGTCAAAATAGGTTTTTTGTTTAGCCTGTCTGTTTTTAAAATTATCTGTATAGCTGGATTTTTCATTAGAAAATATATTTATTCCAGGCAACAAACTATTGACTTTCCTGTTAAATAACAAAGTTGCAGGAGAAGGAATGTCATGGCTGATTGGAGTATTTCTATATTCAAGAAGGCAAAGGTATTGATCTTTGTCATCATGTTCAGCTTTTTTCATTATATTCTTGAATGTTTGAATGCACCTGTCAACCATTCCATTTGATTGTGCATGTGTAGGACTGGATGTCACATGACTTGTTTTCCAGGAATTGACAAAGGATTTAAACTCGTCAGAGCTATAATTGGTACCATTATCTGATCTAATCATTTTAGGAATACCATGCCTCGCAAAAAAACGACCTAAGCAACTCAATGGTATGCCTACTCGACAAATTTTCCAAAGGTCCCACCTCAATAAACTTTGAAAAATAATCAATTACGATCAAGTAATTTTTTGATTTAAATTGAAATATATCTGTACCCACTACTTCCCATACCCCACAAGGTATTCCAGATTGAATTAGGGGTTCATTTGAATTAGAATTACGAAAATTTAAACAAGTGTCACAATTATTTACATAATTTTCAATATCTTTATTTATATTAGGCCAAAACAAACATTGCCGTGCTCTTAATTGACATTTTGTTATGCCTAAATGATTAAAATGTATTATATTAAGCATTTCAGTTCTTAATTTTAAAGGAACAATAATTTTATTACCCTTAAACAAGATATTATTAATACTGACAATTTCATATCTGTAGTCCCAATATTTTTGTAAATCATCATTTAATCTTGACTTTTCATTTGGCCAGCCCTGTTTTACTAATTTATTTAGCTGACTTAAACATAAGTCGTTTTTGGTTTCAACTTGAAATTGTTTAAATTTTTCATCTGAAAAAGGTAAAATTTTTTGAATTAAATTTATATGTGCCTCAATCTCTGAGAGATTTACTTCATCAGTGTGTAAAATTTCTTTTAAATAGTTACGACTTAAGCAATCTGCAATAAATAATTGAAACCCTGGTTTATGTTCAATTTTTACGTCATATAATTGTAATTTAATTAGCATTCTTTGCAAACGCAAAGGTGTATTAATTAGAGGTTCCTCAGAAATTGATACAAGTGGCTTGTGATCATTTTCAACTGTCAGCTTTTTTCCATATATGTATTGATGAAAACGTGTGCAACCAAGCAATATTGCTAAGAGCTCTTTTTCAATTTGTGCATAATTCCTTTCAGTTTCTGTTAAGGACCTAGAAACATATATTACAGGTAAGTTATTTTGTAATAAAACCGCCTCCAAGCCACTCTTTGAAGCATCAACTGAAAGTCCCACTGGCTTATTTACATCATAATATTGCAGTACTGGTGTCGAGGATAAAACATTTTTTAATTTATTAAATGCTTTATTATGGTTTTCATCCCATAAAAACAGTGTTTTTATTTAATAATAATCTTAATTCATTTGTAAGATTTGATAAATTTGGCACAAACTTTGATACATATGTAACCATACCAAGGAATTGCTCAAGCTCTTTCCTGTTTTGAGGAACTGACATAGGTACTAGTTATACTTTTAATTTTGTCCTCATCTACTTTTACACCTTTGTTACTTATAATATGCCCTATAAACTTTATTTCATTTACCCCAAACTTGCATTTACTTTTATTAAATTTTATAATAGCTTCTCTAGCCCTATCTAAAACAGCTCTTAAGTTTTGGTCATGCTCTTTTTGATTTTTCCCATAAATTAGTAAATCATCAATATATGACACTTGCCCTCTCAGATCCTCAAATATTTGTTTAAATTGTTTTTGAAATACTTCAGGAGCTGATAAACCAAATGGTAGCCTTGTAAACATATATCTACCAAAAGGTGTGGCAAATGTACAGGGTGTCCGGTTATAAATGTAACCCCCCTTTAACTTTTTTATTTGCCCTCGTATAAAAAAATGTTAAATACAAAAGTTGTAAGGATTTTCATACAGTTTTCTGCGGTGTTACAGATTAAATTAATGTTTTTTTTAATGGAACACCCTGTATATTCTTCTGTATATCGATAGAGCTCTTTAAGGCAAGTTCAGTAATATAAGGTTTGTTGGGTCTAGCTATAATAGTTACCACGTAAATTGTAAGAATGTCGGGTATCTGATTATTACTGAACCCCTCTCCTAAATTATTTATTTGGTGAGCTAGAAAAAAATTCTTCCTTCAGAAGCTTTTCTGATGTTCAATTGTTTTTCTAGTAACACCGCAGAAAAGTTTCTGAAGGAACCTACAACTTTTGTATCCAACATTTTTTTCTAGTTCACCAAATAAAGAATTTAGTAGAGGGGTTCAGTAATAATCAGATACCCGACAATCTTGCAATTTACTTGGTAACTATTATAGCTAGACCCAACAAACCTTATATTACTGAACTCGTCTTAAAGAGCTCTACCGATATCCGGAAGAATATACAGGGTGTCCCATTTAAAAAAACATTAATTTAATTTGCACAGTAGAATTTTGATGTTCAATTGTTTTTCCAGTAACACACCAGAAAACTATATGAAGATCCTTACAACTTTTGTACTTAACATTTTTTTATACGAGGGTAAATAAAAAAGTTAAAGGGGGGTTACATTTATAACCGGACACCCTGTACATAACCTTTTGCTGGGTTCATCCAGTGGTATTTGGTAAAAATCCTGATTTGAATCCAAAGGAGTAAAAACTTTTGCCTCTGACAATTGGGCTATAATTTCTTCAACTGTAAGAATCTGAAAATATTCCCTTTTTATAACTTTATTTCAATTTTTTGGACACAAACATAATCTAATTTGCCCATTTGGTTTTCTTACAGTTACCAATGGATGTACCCAATCTGTTTGCTCAGACACTTTTTCAATAATTTTTAACTACTCTAAACGATCCAATTCAACTTTAACCTCACTTTTAATGGAAAAGGGAATTTTTCTAGCATTAAAGACAACAGGTGCTGAATTTTCCTGTATAACAATCTTGTGTTTTTTCCTCGGTTTTTTTCTTAAGACACCTTATCCCTGTAAAAACATCATTATACTTCTGTAAAATGTTATTAACTACAATGTTGTTAATTCTTTTAATTAGTCCTAACTTTTTACAGTCATTTAACCCTAACGCAACAGGACTTAAATTCTGTAATGTATCTACTACTACAAAATCTAATAAGGCTTCTCTTTTATTAGAGAAAATACAGTTTATTGAACACATTCCGATATTCTTAATTGTACTGCCATTATAATCTATAAGCTTCATGTTAGACTTCTTTAAAGTAATATTGGGAATCTGTTCAAAAACATTTTTAGGGATTACACTTACTTGAGCACCGGTATCTAACTTAAATTTCACAAACAGTTTTGGCTGCTTACAAACTTGTATTTCTTCGGTCCAGTTCATACCCTCTTCAGTCTGGATAGACCCGATGAACACTTCTGGCTCTGATTCATCCTGTTCGTGCTGCTGTGCATCTGTTTGATGGACCTCTGCCGGCACTTCTTGACAAAGTGGTTGGGCTTTCCGCACTTCTAGCAGACTTGCTGGTAAGCTGGAAATTTGTTGACATCGTGAGAATACCCACACCTGGTGCAATCCTTAATTACTTTGCTTGAACCGACACTGGAATTTTCTGGAATCTTTTTGGCTGTGATTTGTGGTTTTTGTTTATTGATTTTATTTATAGACACCGAATCTGAGGGTGTTGCCAATTGCCTCACCTGTGTTTCAGTACCTTTACCTTTACAGATATCTATACACTTAGTCAATGATAAATTTGACTCTGAAAGCAATCTTTCTCTTAATTTAGGATAATCTACCCCACAGACTATTCTGTCTCTTATTAATGAGTCTTTCCGAGTACTAAATTCACACACAGAAGCCAAACATTTTAATTCTGTGACATAATTGTCAAAAGATTCCCCCGCCTTTTGATTTCTAGTAAAGAATTTATACCTCTCATTGGATACATTAATTTTTGGTATAAAATAATTATCAAACTTGGTAAGAAGCACATCAAAAACGTCAACTTCTTTAGCTTTTAGTTCTAAAGTGCTATACAAATCTATGCCTTCTTGCCCCATGCAATGCAGTAATAAATTACACTTACGTTTGTCCTCCACACCCTCCAAGTTGGCTGCTGACAAGAAGACTTCAAAGGGCTGTTTAAATTTTTTCCAAGAATTTGCAGCATTGGGCTCACCCACTTTAAATCTTGGAGGCCTCAAATCCATACTTATTTATTAATTTTTACCTAATTGTGGAGCTGAATTAACTGGAATTTTCACATTTTCCGACTGCGCCATGTCTTATTTGAGTTCAATTAAATACTTGTTTTTGTATTTACACTTTTATTTACAGTTATTTACAAGATGTTTAAAGAACATTTACTAATTAGTTTTTTACAAAAACACGCTTGTTCAGTTCTCCGAATCTGGCTGTCATGTGTCAAATCGGGAGTGTCTAAAGTACCTTATAAAGCTGCGTTCACACTTACACAAATATACCATATTACTACAGTTATATTCAAGATTTGGGATATGTATTCCAAAACCTGTCCTATTCGAATTCTTAGACGCGTCTGTGTATCTCATTGTATGTGAGTTTTTAAATTGTTGTATATTTTTTAAGAATAGTTTATTGTTGTCTATTTTGTCTTTTTTAAGATTTAAGTTTATAGTTGGGACATTTTGGATCTGGTATGACATACTAATATTAAAAATAGTGTAATTGTGATCTCTATGTACATCTTTGATATAAGGAAAATAATATTTAGTGCTTGTACTAGATAATTGCATCCTGTATTTCTCCAGTAACCTAGATTCTTGGCGTTTTGAATTCTTATATTGTTAATGATATCTATTAGTGGGTGTTTATGGATACATAAAATTTTGGACAAGAATTTTATCGCTAAAATTTTTCTTCTATAATCCAACTTTGTAATGATATGTATTTAATTATTTTAATTAATTAGTTGAACGCCACTTTGTAATGATTATCTAGTTCATTCGCCAATTTGTAAGGATAGTTAATTTATTTAATTTAATTAAGAATGAAATTAGGGCGTGAGTTAGGTTACTTTCTCTGTCGGTTAAATTTATAAAGGGCGCCAGAGCTCCTAGAGACAACACGAACTGGGCATGAATGTTTAAATACAAGTACAGGGTTATTGGTTATATTTTCACCGCCCATCTAGCTATTTTATTTAAAATTTTAAAAAAATATATGTAATACAAATAATGTAGCTAGTTGGATGTAGTTCCTTTTAAAATTGACATTTCATATACCGGGTGTCCCATAAGTAAGTAATAAACCAAACGTAAATTTTTTTACATGAAACACCCTATGTATTATTGGAATTTTGAATTCCTCAAAAAATTCTAGGCATGTTTCTTATACCATATCCTATACCTACCTTCTATTCTTGAATTATTTTGATTTGAACATAAAAAATATTTTTCTATGCTTCATATATCGATACCAATAATTGCCGGTTGTTTTTGCTTAGCAAGCCATGAATAACAATTGGAATAATTCGTTGCCATGGCATTTATGAATTCTGATTTCTAATTGTCAAAATAAAGTTTATTCAAAAATGGGCTTTACAAAACGAGGAAAAAAAACAAATATACGAAGTTTTCATAAAATGTGATTACAACAGAAGAAGAGCAAGAAGAGAATATCTAAGACTGTATCCTAACAGTCGCCTTCCAAATGAGCATTCATTCAAATATATATATGATAGTGTCAATCGCAACATTTCATTTAGCCGGAAAAAACGAACATATGCCCTAAATGAAGACGATAATAGAGAACTTAATGTCTTATTATATTTTCAAGGTAAGATATTCGAATTGATATATTAAAAATAATAATGAGATTGGTTAATTATCTTTTCTAGAACACCCCGAAAGTTCGATTCCTAAAGCTAGTGAACATTTAGAATTGTCATATTGGAAAGTTCAGTCGACTTTGACAAAGTATAAACTTCATCCATATAAGTTTACTAAAGTGCAATTTTTATCAGAAAATAACAAGCAAGCTATAGCAGAATTTTGCCAAGAAATTCTTCAAAGGCTTAATGAAAATCCCCGTTTATTTGATAACATTTTATGGTCCGATGAGTGTTCTTTTTCTACAGCTGGTATTTTTAACAGAAAAAATACACATTTCTGGTCTAGCATGAATCCACACTTAACAAAATCGATCCAATTTTCTGGACGTCGCCGTCGTTCTGTTAACGTTTGGTGCGGCATGCTGTGGGGGAAAATTGGTCCATTTTTATTCAAAATTCTTTAACTGGTCGTAGCTATCAAGAAAATATACTAGGACAACTTCCACACATATTTCCTAACGAAACTTTGGATGAACTCATATGGCAACAAGATGGAGCGCCGCCACACAATGTTGTTGCTGTTCAAAATTTACTAAATACTCAATTTCCAGAGTGGATCGGACGGTTTGGAACTATTAGATGGCCACCCTGTAGTCCTGACCTAACACTCTTAGATACCTTCCTGTGGGGTGCTCTAAAAAACAAAGTAAATTCGTTCAATAATTTAAATATAGATGATATAGAAAACGTTATTAGGCAAGAAATAATTAATATTAACAATTACGGTCAAGCCTCGATTCATGGTGCTCTGGAGAAATTGAAGTGGGGCTACAGACGCTGTCTTGAAGAAAATGGAGGCCATTATGAGCATTTACATCGTTAATATCCCAATTTACTTTAAGTATAGGCCCAAACTAACCTAACCTTAACCTTAAAATGAAGAGTATGAAGGTAGCATTTCTTTTGTCATTGTATATAATTTTCCTATAAGTAAAGAAGCTATTAGTAACATAAGTTTCAATTTCCTTTTAAATTTCATGGCTGGCTAAGCAAAAACAAAAAACAACCGGACATGCCTCGATTTTTTTGAGGAATTCAAAATTCGAATAATACCTAGGGTGTTTCATTTAAAAAAAATGTATGTTTGGTTGATTACTTACTTATGGGACACCCGGTATATGAAAAGTTTAAAATAAAATAGCTAGATGGGCGGTGAAAATATAACCAATAACCCTGTACCAATAAAGACAGAAATATCAATTTACTCTTATAATTCGTGATGTCCCACAGATCTCAGTCTTGCGGTAAATCAAGGAAATCAACTTAAAAACAAATTATATATTAACTATATTATGATTAAATTACAACTTATGGTACCATGTTAAATTAAATTTAGTATAAAAGATTAACAAATTTTGAATAAATAAATAAGATGTTTATACTGGTCTTTACAAGTTTTTATTTTACTGACTCATACCTATCTTGTCCAACTATCCTATAACCATGTAACCGTATTGGGACCTTTACTGGGACCTGCTTCTGCCTATTCCCGAGCTAACTATCTCAAGGACTACTATACGTAAGTTTTTATGACAAAATGTCTTTATTTTACTGTCTTCTATATGTCTTCAACTTCTGTTAAAAATTTTGGAGCACCCTGCATAAACTGCATGGAAAAAAGATTTTTGGCCTTAAACTCATATAACTCGTCCTAGTGTGAACCGATCCGGCACAATGACGTGGACAATGGTAGTTTTCCAGCAATGTTCACATAAAAAAAATAACAAATCTTTAAACCAGTGTAAATCACCAGTAAATTATATAGAGAAATATCCTGTAGATCTCAGTTGGACAATTACGATTGGAGGAAGTGATCAACAATTTGAAAATTTACTGATTACAGCAGGTATAATCGAAAACTTAAATTACGAATTTAAATTGGGCGAAAATTATAAACAATTGCAGTTAAGCAAAAATTATCAATAACTAGATACTGTTACTCAAGATATTCCTCTTCCTTACTTTGAGACGTGAAATTCAAAAGAAAATTATGCAACTTGTTTCAAAACAGTGGCTCTCGGCAAATTTAAACAAAAGATAATTTAATTTTTATGATAAATATGAATATCGAGGTATAACCTCTCTATAAATGAGTCTTATTATAACTCAAAATAAGTAATTTCTAATACTTTTCTTTAATATGGCACTTGACACATAAACGATAATTGAAAAACTAGAAAAATCGAGGTACAACCTCGTTACATCGAGTCTTATGACTCCAAATAAGTAATTTCTATTACTTAAGCTATATGTATGGCCCTTGGCACATAAACGATAATTGAACGTAAATTACGTCTTAATTAATTAAAGATAAAAACGAGGTAACCTCTAACTCGCCTTGAGAGATAAATTAAGATAAAAGAAAGATAAAAACAAGTAAATTCACATATGTGGGTCACCCTCTCATAAATGTAAATTAATGTCGATACTTCATTGTTGAAACGTGACCGGTAAGTGCTAATTATTGGTGTTACAAAATCAACTGACATATTAATGAAATAAGCCTGAAAAAACTATAATCAATACTACAAAGGAAAATCCAGAGAAATTCAATTAACTACCTTTTACAGGAACATATAAAATTCGCTCCAAAAATCTCCCGAGTAATACTGTTCAATTTAAATGAAAGTATGTAAAATCATATGTATGACCACTAAACGATGAAATAATTACGTTCTCTATATATTTGGATTAAACCATTATCAAATTACACGAATTTGACCAATAAGATACGCAATTATCCACCAAAAAATCGGTATTTAAACCTAAAGGCCACTACAAAAAAAAAATAAGATTATTGAAATCGTAAATCACTCGAAAGTGCAATACAAAAGTGTTAAATTCTTACTTAAGCGAAATATGGTTAACCGAATCAGGACCGATTATCAATTCTGTATTTAAAATATGAAAAGACTATTGAAAAATATGCAGGATGAATAATAGTATATTGTGCAACAAGTGCTGAAAATAAGACTTTTCACACGAATGAGACAGTTTGGTGACACGAGCCGTAAGCGAGTGTCATAAAGTCTCATGAGTGTGAAAAGTCTTTTCAGCATGTGTAGCACACTATACTTTTTCTACGACTGCTACATACAGGGTGCCCCACTGGGAGTGTGGTAGAAAATTACATGTTACAGTATAATTCCTCTTAACCGGCCACCTCGGGACTACGCAAGTGGCCGGTTGTCGTTTTGGCCGGTTAATCCAACGTGTATATTTTCAGCACATTTTTTGCGAATAAAAAGTTTGAAAGGTTTCTTTTAAAGACGTATTTTATTCGTAGATTTGAGTCTACCTACATAAATATTACATTATTTGCATATTAGTTTTTAGAACAAGTTTACACATATCATTGAATGTGGTTATTTTTGGAAAAGGTCTGTAATCTTCTGTTTCTTTACCTGCAGTGGGTTCTTGAATGCGAAGTCCCTCCATTTTTTTCATCACCAAGACGTGTAGGGCTGTTGACTCACTTTTCGGCTCAATATATTTGAATGCTATGTCCATCACATTTCTGGCTTCATCTTGAGAAATCGTTTCCCCCTCTTCGACGTCACCACTTTCACCACCATCATTCTTTTCATATTCTTTGGTTGCTAAAGCTATGATTTCATCATCGTTCAAAAAATTATTCTCAAGATTCTCATCAACTTGTTTCATCCAATTCTCTATATCTTCTGGCTTCTGGCTGCAATGTTTCGTTACCCCATAACTTTTAAAGGTTGACTTTGTTTTCCACCTCTTCACCCTCTGAAAAATTTGCATTTTCAACAAGTTTTTCGAGATGTCTGGCCAGAGTTTTCGCCAAGACTTTATGAAAGTGGAGGACGACATTTCTTGAAAAGCTGTAGCTAACATGTAGATCAGATCCTTAATGTTGATTTGTTTGGCGATTTCTAGAAGGCCCTTGTATTTACTCTCTAAACGTTGCAAAACTTCGGACACAAGTTTACGTCTGTATCGTTTTTTCAAGCTTTCAATCGCCCCTTGGTCTATTGGTTGCACTAAACTGGTAATATTAGGAGGAAGGTAAATTATTTTTATGTCAGCTGTATCGCAGGTCAAATTTTGAGGATGAGTTGATGCATTATCCAAAAGTAGCACTGCTTTGATAAACATGTTTATGATCTTTAAATACTTTTTTACCTTTGGAACAAATTCCGATACACTCTTTAGACAGGTCTGTGCTCATCCATGCTGATGTTTGTGACCTGTAATATACGGGAAGAGGACCGATTTAGGTTCTTGAACGCACGTGGCTTTGTGGGTTCTTACTGCATTGGAACAAACAGCTACTGTAATGCGCTCTTTGTTTTTCTTCAAACCAGGTGCCGACTTTTCGTGGCTGCCTAGAAAAGTTGTTTTTGGTATCGTTTTAAAGTTCAATCTGGTTTGGTCCATATTATACACTTTGTTCAGGAGTTAATTCCACAGTTTAAACTTTGTCCCCGAACTTGGTCTTGAAATCAGTTGCACTAGAAGCATGAGCAGACATTTCTTCTCCACTCTCAAGTGCAAAATGAATTCCGTGTCGCTTCTTTCATCGGTTAAGCCAGCCAACGCTAGCATCAAATTCACCTGCATTTTAATTTTTTTCTTTCAATATTAGTCCGACGTTTCTGCAGAAACCAAATCCATAAGGCTATCGAACGACAAAGAGTGTGCCGCGCATAAATAGTGAGTATAATAAAATTCGGTCGGCCTAATATTATAATATTATGTATGTAAACAGGCCGGTTAATCCGTCGGCCGATTAATGCGAAGCCGGTTAAGAGGGATTATACTGTATATGGGAAACATTTTTATTATTGATTTATCAGAAAATTTTATTCCTAATGAAAGAAGCTACGTGAGTAAGAGATTCTCGCTAAACTATAAATAGGGGCACCGTCCTAAAATGGGGCACCGGTGTGGGGTCCCTATTTTCCAAATATCTTGAAAAAGATGCTACGAGGGCGAAGCCCTAAAATGGGGCCCCAGGGGGCGAAACCCTAGAATGGGGCTATGATACGGGTCCCATTTTTTACAGATTTAGGAATGGAGCCCCAGGGGGCGAAGCCCTAAAATGTGGCCCCAAGTCTTAAAAGGGGGCCCCTGGTATGAGAGTTCCATTTTCTACAGTTTTGCAAAAAAGGGCTCCCGGGGGGTGAAGCCCTATAATTGGGCCCCCTTTTTTAGAGATCTGGTAATGGGACCTTTGAGGGCGAAGCTCTAAAACGGAGACGAAGCCCTTTAATCTAAATACCCGAATAAGCGTGTGAAAAGTATACTTTGCACACGCCGTGTGCAAGAACAAATCATTCGCATTTACCGGCTCGACCGTTACCACCAAGATGACCCACCTTCGTTTCAAAATTTTGTACGTTCTACCTATTTCGATTTTTAATGCTCTCATTGGGCAATTTAAACCATGGGACAAACGCAATCGGAAATCCGGCGTCAAACTAAGGAAACACTCAACATACGCTAAATGTAGCAGTCTATTGTAGATTACATGCTTAAATTACAGGTATTGAACAACGCACTACGTCCTTCAATTACCAACTATACGAGATAAGCCAGTTTCCGAATAGATGGCATTTACTCAACAAAGAAATCTGCAATTACACGAATTTGCGAATTATGGATATAAATCTGTGTACCTGTTCTCCTTAAATAGTTAATTATGCGAAATATATCCATTCACAGATAAGTGTCACTGCCGATCAATGTACTGAACATTGAAAACCATTGATAAATAGATAGACTTTAGTGGAGTGGAATAGACTGATATATGATAACTTATATTCCGTTACAAGTTGTAATTTCTGGCATCTGCCAATAAAGTGCAAATATGCAGCCTAGAGCTGTTCTTAGGCCTTGGAATTGTTTTGAATCAAGTTTAATTGAGATAGATTTAATGTCCGGGTTGAAAAACATAGAACCATACTCTCTTCTCCATTCCAACGAGGGTTTCGCACATTCAGCCCGTAGAGTATTTGTAGGAGTCGATCTCATACAGCCAGTCACTATGCGTAATGCTTGAAATTGCAGAGTATCCAGCTTTTTGATACATTTCTCAACTCTTTGATACAGGCCTCAACAATTGGCATCCCTAAACAAAATGTGACCTTATAATATCTTTATACAAATGTATTAATGTCATAGGGTCGGCACCCCACCACACCCTACTTACAACTCTCATTACATTAATACCTTTCTGTACTTTATTACTTATATAGTTAATATATTTATCCCATTTCAAATGAAGACTACACGGGAAAAACCAGCTATGTCACATTTTTATCAAATTTGAGTTATTGACGCCAATTTGTACGTATTTCTTAGTGCTGCACGAGGCACCATGAAACAGGGCAAAAAGAAGCTTAGTCGCAGAGCTATTACACATATCTTATTTGCCCTACACGGGAAAAACCGGAGTAGTCCACGCGGACTTGGGAAAAAACCAGTTATGTCCAGTGTCAAGTGGTGTAGAAGCACGGCGTAATTTAATTAATTTTAGTTTATTGCAAACAGTTGAGCGGTGTGTTCGTTTTTTTTTGGTCAGAGTTAGATTGTGCATTTTGTGATGTTTAGTTAATGAGTTGTAGTTTAAGACATATAGAAATGAGTGATTGAAGGCTCAGATCGGAATTCTGACGAACGATGACCCCGCTTGTTGAAGTTTTCACTTCTATCGTGTGGTCTTAAGCACACACAATTTTTTTTAGTATTATTTTTTATTTTTAGGCCTGATCCCAATAATTATTAATAATAAAAAATTTTTTGTGTGTGCTTAAGACCACACGATAGAAGTGAAACAAGCGGGGTCATCGTTTGTCAGAACTCCAATCGTTGCAGAGATACGGGCGAAAAAAAGGTTTTTCCCCAAAATCCCCCTTTAAATAAGAGCCCCGGTCCCCCCGTATGGTCTAAGGTGGAACCCCATGGGGCGCATAAACCATAAAAATTTCGATCCCGTACCTCTTGCCGTTCTCCCGAAATTAATTGTTTTAATTTTTCCTTCTCCCCCATCCCCTGGCCAAACGGGGGGGGGGGAGGGTACGGGGGTACGAGTTCCCGCTTTCGTCCAGGATCTTCTTTTTACCCCCGGCCCCCTCAAAATTTCGGGCCTCTACCTATACGGGAACATGCCATACATATCCGAGCGTGACGGCTCCGAGCGTGACGAATTCAATACCCAGAAAAAAACGCAAAACGCGCTTAAAGAAGTTTTCACTTCAAAAATTACCAAGCATTATGAACATTCAGGACGGCCAGGTTTTTGAAGATGTGGCGCTTGAGTAGAAGGAATATTTTAATTACTTTTGTGTGTTCATATTTTTGAATAAAAAGTTTATAGAGCATGTAACTTTTGCTTTATTCAGAAAAGAAAGATAAAAATGGTGATTTATTTTAATGATTCTAAACAACTTCTTTATGGACATCACTAAAGTTTTTCCCCTGTTTTTTGAAGTGAAAACTTCTTTAGGCGCGTTTTGCATTTTTTTTTTGTGGGGGTTGAATGAGACCGAGCCGTCACGCATCACGCGTCATGCTCGGATATGTAACGTAACGCTCCTTATACTGGCATGTTCCCGTATAGGTAGAGGGCCGAAATTTTGAGGGGATGTAGCCGGGGTAAAAAGAAGATCCTGGACGAAAGCGGGACCCCGTACCCCCCTTCGTTTGGCCAGGGGAGGGGGGAGAAGGCACTCAGAATAAATCATTATTTTGAAGTGAAAACTTCTTTAGGCGCGTTTTGTGTTATTTTTTTTGCGGGGGTTGAATGAGACCGAGTCGTCACGCATCATGCTCGGATATGTAACGTAACGCTCCTTCTACTGGCATGTTCCCGTATAGGTAGAGGGCTGAAATTTTCAGGGGATGTAGCCGGGGTAAAAAGAAGATCCTGGACGAAAACGAGACCCCCGTACCTACCCCCCGTTTGGCCAGGAGAGGGGGGAGAAGGAATAAACTTGAATAATTAATTTCGGGAGAACGGGAAGAGGTACGGGGTCGAAATTTTTATGGTTGGTACGCCCTGTGGGGGGCCACCTTAGGCCATACGGGGGGGACCGGGGCTCTAATTTAAGGGGACATTTTGGGGGGTAAACCGTTTTTCGTCCGTATCTCTGCAACGAAGTCTCTGTTCGAAATTCTGACAAACGATGACCCCGCTTATTGTTTTATTGCTTAAGTTTTCACTTCTGTCGTGCGGTCTTAAGCACACCTAAGGCGGCGGCTACCCGAAAGAAAAGTGAATCCAGCGATGATAGTGATAGCGATATTGATATACCTGAGGGTATTAGTTCAGAGGATGTAGATGAATTCTCAGAACCAGAAGGAATGTCTGATATTGACACTGGGTTGCTAACGGTTAAAGTGAACTCATATATTCTTGTAAAGTTTAGCACGAAAAGGACATTAAAATTTTATGTTGCAAAAATAACAGACACTTTCACCGACGATGACGAGTATTCCGTAACCTTCTTACGACATGGGAAGAACTTTTCATATCCAGGTACCAGATTGTGCCCACATATTATAGATGATATAATTCTTAGACTGCCTCATCCAAAAAATAGTGGTGAAACCGATAGAACCGCGAATCTACTATATTTTGGACTAGATTTGTCTTCATACAACATTTGTTAAAATCATATATTTTTTCTTTATTGATATATTTGATGAAGAATTATCAATCACCTTTCTGTACAAGAATATTAACTATTTTTAAAAATTTTCTTATTTTAAAGTTTGTCATTACCCTTAGTTTGTAATTTGTCACTTATTCTTTTTGAATTGGTTTATCTGTCTTATATTTTAGAATATTTAGATTTAGTTCGTTCCTTTCCTTGTGTTGTATCACAACAATATACATACAGTGACTTTTTGAATACACTGTATATTAATATATTGGTTATTGTAGTGAACTATACTGTATATGTAGTTATGATACTTATTTTCACAGTCCGAAAAGTACAGTACCAATATGTCCACTGTACCATCTAGAAGGTACAGTGGCCATATTTGCAAAAAAATATAAGTATTTTAATTTTTGTCACATTTATTTGGTTTCTTTGAGTTCTGCCGTATGGAGATTAAGATGTGTCTATATTGAGAGCTTTGTTGGTCATCAAACCCCTTTCAATATTTTGAAGTTTGAACAATGTTATTAACGCTTTTCTAAAAAGGTGACCACTGTACCAGCCTCTCCCCTACTTACTGACTAATAGCAGCGTATCTTGGCGAGGATATTATGCACCAGTGGTATATTAGGATAAGCCATAAGCGATAAGCAATAGCTAATATATGAGGAACAAGAAACTTAAAATTAGAGTTTGCGATTCTTGTGTGAGGAACACATTATATTAAATCTATTATACATCATGTAATTATTGTAATAAATTAAAAACCACGAGTGTGCCTGTAACAGACTTCGGCACATTAGGGAAGATAAAAGGAAAATATTCTATGACGTACTTAGTACATATCTGTCAAAAATGTCAAATTTGACAGTTTCGTTATTTATTAACCGATTTGAATAAACTTTTAGATTAGATTAGGGGAAATGAAAGACAAATACTTTTTGACAAATAATGTATGTATGTCACAAATGCCAAATTTGACAGTTTCGATATTTATGTACTGATTTGAATGAAAGTTTAGAATTAGATTAGGGAAAATAAAAGAAAAACATTTTTTGTGATAGTATCTGTCAAAAATGTCAAATTTGACAGTTTTGCTATTTATGAAAGGATTTGAATGAAATCTTAGAATTAGATTAGGGAAAATAAAACTAAAATAATTATTGACATAGTCTGTCAAAAATGCAAATTTGACAGTTTTGTTATTTATGAACCGATTTGAATGAAAGTTTAGAATTAGATTAGGAAAAATAAAAGAATAGTATATTAAGATACTAGTTTTAAAAGACCATATTTTATAGCACGAGCACGAAACTAGGAAACGACCCGCTTGCGGGGAGTTTCCTAACGTGCGAATGTGCTAAATGTCTTAAAACGTGTATTTTATACTATTGTTTCTATTTTGCACGTTTTTTAATGAAAAACATTAATTTATTCAAGTCGCGATCAAAAGTTGGACGTCCATTTTGTCACTTTTGACGTCTGTATTATTAGGAATCCCATTCAAAACGGTGTCGAAATTTTTGCTAGTGAGCCTTGGCATTGAACAATTTTGTTAATATCATAGCATGCAGTCTACAAAAATAGTGTCGAAAAGAGCTTCTTTTCGACACTACTTTGCGTATCGAAAAGACTTCTTTATGATACCAAAATAGAAAAAAATATTTTTTGTGATAGTATCTGTCAAAAATGTCAAATTTGACAGGTTTGCTATTTATGAACCGATTTGAATGAAATTTTAGAATTAGATTAGGGAAAATAAAAGAAAAATAATTATTGACAGGGTCTGTCAAAAATGTCAAATTTGACAGTTACGTTATTTATGAACCGATTTGAATGAAAGTTTAGAATTAGATTAGGGAAAATAAAAGAAAAATATTTTTTGTGATAGTATCTGTCAAAAATGTTAAATTTGACCGTTTTGCTATTTATGAACCGATTTGAATGAAATCTTAGAATTTGATTAGGGAAAATAAAAGAAAAATAATTATTGACATAGTCTGTCAAACATGTCAAATTTGACAGTTTCGTTAATTATGAACCGATTTGAATGAAAGTTTAGAATTAGATTAGGGAAAATAAAAGAAAAATATTTTAGTGATAATATTTGTCAAAAATATCAAAACCGATTTGAATGAAATCTTAGAATTAGATTAGGGAAAATAAAAGAAAAATAATTATTGACATAGTCTGTCAAAAATGTCAAAATTGACAGTTTCGAACCGATTTGAATGAAAATTTAGAATTAGACTAGGGAAAATAAAAGAAAAATATTTTTTAGGATAGTATCTGTCAAAAATGTCAAATTTATGAACCGATTTGAATGAAATCTTAGAATTAGATTGGGGAAAATAAAAGAAAAATAATTATTGACATAGGCTGTCAAAAATAACTAATTTGACAGTTTCGTTATTTATGAACCGATTTGAGTGAAAGTTTAGAATTAGATTAGGGAAAATAAAAGAAAAATAATTATTTACATGGTCTGTCAAAAATGTCAAATTTGACACTCGTTATTTATGAACCGATTTGAATGAAAGTTTAGAATTAGACTAGGGAAAATAAAAGAAAAATATTTTTTGTGATAGTATCTGTCAAAAATGTCAAATTTATGAACCGATTTGAATGAAATCTTCGAATTAGATTAGGGAAGATAAAGAAATATATTTTATGATAGTATCTGTCAAAAATGTCAAATTTGACAGTTTCGTTATTTATAAACCGATTTGAAAGAAAGTTTAGAATTGGATTAGGGTAAATAAATGAAAAATATTTTTGTGATAGTATCTGTTAAAAATTTCAAATTTGACAGTTTTGCTAAGAATTAGATCAAGGAAAATAAAAGAAAAATTATTATTGACATAGTCTGTCAAAAATGTTAGATTAGGGAAAATAAAGGAAAAATATGTTTTGTGAGTATCTGTCAAAATGTCAAATTTGACAGTTTTGCTATTTATGAACCAATTTGAATGAAATCGTAGAATTAGATTAGGGAAAATAAAAGAAAAATATTTTTTTGTGATAGTATCTGTCAAAAATGTCAAATTTGACAGTTTTGCTATTTATCCCTTTGTGGCCTGAATTTTTTTACGTTTTTTCAAAAGTGTTATTTTTGAAGATTTTTTAAAATTTACTATTTAAATGGGTAAATAAAACTTATATATAACTCAAAAAACAGGTTTTATTATATAGAAAAAACACAAAGATGTGGTTCCACTATGGAACCACTAGGAACCTAAGTGAATGAATAATTTTTTATGGAATGCGTAAAAACAATTGGATTTATCAGTTAAACAAAGTCCAACTTGACTCGTACTGCAAATCCATCTAGTACGATATGGTTTTGATCTGGTATTGCATCGTGCCATTGATTCGTCCACTGTCTGATTTTCTTGTGGCTTATAAGAATTTAAAAATGTGTGCGATAATACTTCTAGCAAAGGTCTAATTTTATACAGCTTATCATAGCCATGTTCATCTCTTTTAGGTTGAATGGAATTATCGTTGAGGTGGAGGTGTCCAAGAAGCCAAGAAAAGCGGTCACGTGACATAGCCGACGATATATACGGATGTCTGATTTGCATTTTGGAAGACCAATAGTCTTTGTAACTCGGTTTCTTTGTTAGTCCCATCGTTAAATTTATTCCAAAAAAACATTTAATTTCGTCAAATGTTGTGGGCATAAAACGGTTATTATTAGTTACTTGTGTTGCGTATAAATTGGTTTCAAGTACAATTTTTTCTATGAGCTCTTTTGTAAACAAACAGAAAAAGATATCAGTAGGCGATTCTGCATCTTCGGAGACATTTGGTCCACAGGTTTGTTCAAAAGCGTGCGGGGTATTAGCGTGTACTGAATTACTAGTCCACTGGTGTATGAATGTCGATAAAGGAAGATCATCCTCACTGTCGTAGTCTAAAATGTCGCCGTTTGTTGGCAATGGCAAGTCGAGACTGTTTTCTGGCAATTCTTGTTGATTTAGGTTCATAACAAACTCATCTGCATCAATTGCGTCGATTTCATCCTCTGATGGTGCTTCAGAGGTGATGGAGCCCGTCACATAATAAATGCCATGTCAGAAACCATGTTTTCCAAATCCAAATATTTATTTCCTAAAAATAAGAAAAGTACCTAATTAGTATATGTGGCCTAGTGGTCCCAAATGGAACCACAACACATTTTACTAAGAAATAAAACTTTTATATTGAAAAACTATAGATATTTTGGCAAAAAACTATTCTACAATGTATTTTTAAAAGAATAAGATAATAAACTTACGTGCCATGATGTTTTTTCTTTAAAAACAAAGCAACAGGAAACACGTGCAAAAAGCGCCATGCAAGACTCACAAACAACTGACGAGAAACGAATAAACAGATCGCGCGGCATTTGGAGTAAAGCGGGGAGGTGACGCGTAAGCAAGCATTTATTATATGGTCCCGGCCGGCGCGGCGACTACCAGGCCGCTCTACAGCCTCGTTTGAAATGTGGTCCCAATAAGACACCACTAGTACACAAAGGGTTATGAACCGATTTGAATGAAATCTTAGAATTAGATTAGGGAAAATAAAAGAAAAATATTTTAGTGATAATATTTGTCAAAAATATCAAAACCGATTTGAATGAAATCTTAGAATTAGATTAGGGAAAATAAAAGAAAAATAATTATTGACATAGTCTGTCAAAAATGTCAAAATTGACAGTTTCGTTATTTATGAACCGATTTGAATGAAAATTTAGAAGTAGACTAGGAAAAATATTTTTTGTGAGTATCTGTCAAAATGTCAAATTTGACAGTTTTGCTATTTATGAACCAATTTGAATGAAATCTTAGAATTAGACTAGGGAAAATAAAAGAAAAATAATTTTTGTGAGTATTTCAAAATGTCAAATTTGACAGTTTTGCTTTTTATGAACCGATTTGAATGAAATATTAGAATTAGATTAGGGAAAATAAAAGAAAAATAACTATTCACATAGTCTGTCAAAAATATCAAATTTTACAGTTTCGCTATTTATCAATGTTTTAAAATTCTAGTTTACTAGGTCTAAATTTTTTTAGATAGTACCTGTTAAAAATGTCAAATTTGACAGTTTCGCCAAAATAAAAGGAAAATATTTTTTGACGTAGTACCTACCTATCTGTCAAAAATGTCAAATTTGACAATTTCGTTATCTATTAACCGATTTGAATAAACTTTCAGATTAGATTAGGGGAAATGAAGGACAAATATTTTTTGTGATAGTAGCTGTCAAAAATGTCAAATTTGACAGTTTTGCTATTTATTACCCGATTTGAATGAAATCTTAGAATTAGATTAGGGAAAATAAAAGAAAAATAATTATTGACATAATCTGTCAAAAATGTCAAATTTTACAATTTCGCTTTTTATCAGTGTTTTAAAATTCTTGTTTGTGTACAAAATAGTATGCAAAATACATTTATATGCTATTTTGTCAATGGCGCCCTCTACTAAATACACTAAAATTTTGAGTAGATAGGGATTTGCTATCTCAAAAACGTTTAGTTTACCAAATTTCATGAAGTTAAGCCCACTTATTATTTATTAATGAACCTATAGAAGCCAACAACCATCACATTTTCAATTTTTAACACTCTCGGTATGTTACAAACAAGGCAACATTCATTACAGCATTTTTCTCCAAAAATGTTTTAGCCTCCCTCTGTCCGCCCTTAAGTTTGATCGTTTACTTCTGGATAACTGCTTATTTTTACATATGACATTCTATATTATAAAAAAATAATATACTAATATAATATATTTTATTAAATATATATTAATAATTATTATTATATTTTATTACATTAATAACAATAAATAAGTTCTTGTGTGGCAGGATTAGGTAGGCTCTTTGTGATATTGTGACAGATATAAATCATGTTTTTTAAATTTAAAAATTGTGTCAGGCCTTTTCAATACATAGGATGCTTGCGTAAGGTGTGAGATCCGTGAATTTTGTTTATAAGAAAAGATACGAAATTACGTCGATACTGAATATCGCATTTTCTTCGCATCCTCATGCTAATTCGGCAGAAAGTCTTAGTTAAAAAAAATCTGTCATTTAACCGATACATGAAGTGGGCATTACTAATTATGTACTATTATATATAATGCGGCACTTATGCTTTCCAAAATAGCCAAATGACAAGAATTATTGATCAAAATAACACGTGAATTACAAATATATTAGTGTCGAGAATACGCACCCTAAATTTCATATCATAAACCAACCCTTATACCCTAAAAATAATTTATATGCTCCGTAGAGGGGAAACAAACACACCTCAGGCCGCAGGCGAAAACCGTGTCCTACTCTCGTCAGACACAAGTGAACATCGTCATAATGATAACGCAGTACCATTCGCTCCGTAATAGGAACTTTCATTCATAGCTTTAGCTTTCAATCGAATAACAGAGGTCACATTACGTGAAAACATTTCAATATCTTAAGATAACAGGCGCGTTGTTGACGGTTTGAATAAAGACTTTTTGGTGATTTGGTGATTACATATGTATTCTGATAAAAAAAGGCATTGTACCCGTAATATGACAATTAATAAGTGAAAGTTTCAAAAAAATATAGTGCGTTGTGTAAAAAGAAATTGGTTTCACAAAAGATACATGTCTTTTCAGAGATATCGAGTGAAAACGTGCTGCCAATTCCATTGCTGAAACGGAAAGCGATATAAAAAATTAAGTGAAAATGATATTGTGAATAATTCTGCAACAATGTTGCTACCTTTTACCTTTTTGTAAAGTAAATAGATTCTTTAGTGCGAAAATATAATGTTAATTGCTACACCGTACAGGGATTTCGACGTCAGAGATAGAAGCCCTCCAAAAGTGATTTCTGAAGTTCGAAAAACCTATTTGAATCCAGCTGGGACTAATTTACGGCCTAGATTAACAGGTAGGTCCGGAAGTATAATGCTTGGGCTTTTATTATACCTCTACCTACTAACCCAACCCAAACTAATATTCCAAATAATCTTGATTGATGTGATAAATTTTCAATATAATAGGCAACCTGAACGTTTTAGTTTTAAGCTGCAACTAAATAGTTTATACTTCGAATTGTACAAACTTTATAAAGCTGTTGTCGATGTATTGGCAAGGAAAGAGATGCTACATCGAGTTTAAAAACGGTACCACTAATTTCCATATTTGACGACACAATTTCGGCGCTTAATCCAAAGTGCCCGATAGTTTAGCTTGTCCAATAGACGTTATTATTCAAATTTCTATTTATATAAATATCAATGTAACGGCAAATATGTAGCAAGAGGCACAGTAACCTTGTATTTTTTTGCAAAAACGGTTCGATTTGCAAAATAATAACTTAATTTAAAACTCATGGTAATAATATCAAAGTGGTATAACTTTTAAGTAATTCCATATTGTTAGTGAATAATGATAAATTATTAATAAAAGCAAAACCATCTATTCGTAAGCTAACTTAATTTTTATTTTAACAATTTTTTAGTCATCGTAAGCTACTTATTAGACAATTTTTACAAACAAATTGCTGTAGGTTACATACGAGCATAAGCAACTATTTAATTTTTGTTGATTTCATATCGTATACCTACTTCTTAGTATCATAAAATGGGAAACTAATATCTGAATGTTCGTTCTCTTCACATAATTTATTTAGAATTCAAAATAATTATTGTCTTTTATTTTCTTTGACGATTAGCTTCTCTTTACTTATTAGCCTCGTTATTAGCTTTGAATAGCTACTTTCACTGACTGCCTTTTGGCTACTGTTAATTAAATATTTTTCTGCAATAATTCCAAATACTTTATAATTACCTAAATAATTAACCCAAACTAATCCCAACATAGTAAATAATTTAATTAAGAAATTCAGCTTAATAATCGAAAATAGGTAAGTATAGGTAAAACTTTGTTTATTTTCCAGTGATTTTTGTAAGTGTATTTCTTAGTTAAAATTATACTAATATTTTAAAAAATATGTAAAGAGTGGCTCGAATTCGAGTCTATATATATGGGTATCTCGAAAACCGTAAGAGATACAGTGTCACTCAAATTAGGCCAAAATTGCGCATTTAGGTGCCTAACGATATGCCGTTTAGAAAGTTTTAAAATACCGAGTATCCCCGGAGATATTCGGAAAAAAACAAACATTTTTAAAAATCGTTTTATTTTTTTCCCGGGGTTATTTAAAAACGGATTTTAAATTGAATTGACATTTTGCATTGTCACTTTTCCCGAGACTTTTCCGCTCTATACATTGGTGGTATGCAGCTTGCAAACCGACGCGACGTGTCGTCTTCAAGGGGTCACCATCAACTTTCTTTTTTTAACGAACTTTAATTTTTTCTATCGTTTTTCAGATGATTTTTGGCATTATTAATATGAATAGGTAGGTGTATTTAATTTTTTTTATTCTTTTTTTAATTCTTATTTTTAATTATCTCTTGAAATTACTTATTTTACTTTGGCGAAATTTTAAATAGTTTGTTATTTTTGATATTTTTATATTTTCGACAGACATTTAATTTTTTTTTGTAATGCAAAATTTTTTTTCTCGAGAAGTTTTTATCCCAAAACAAAATAAATAATTAAAACAATTAAAAAAAAAGAATAAAAGAAACATTAGAAATATACCTATTCATATTAATAATGGCAATATCATCTGAAGAACGATAAAAATATTAAAGTTCGTATTTAAAAAAATAAAGTTGATGAAGACCGCTTGAAGACGAAACGTTGGATTTCATGCTGAATATCACAATTGGATAGAGCGGATAAAGGGGCAATGCAAAAGTGCAGCTCAATTTGAAATTCGTTTTTAAATAAGCGCTCGAAATAAATAAAACGATTTTTCGATATTTTGGTTTTTTTCCGGATATTTCCGGAAATGCTCGGAATTCTAAAACTTTCTAAACGGCATATTATTGACCACCTAAATGCGCAATTTTGCTCTAATTTGACCGACACTGTATCTCTTACGGTTTTCGAGTTCCCTATACATAGACTCGAGCCACCCTGAATACATTTAATATCAACAAATATGTACAATGTATGTACACGTTAGGTATTATTATTAGATTTCCTAAATAGTACTTTGAGGGGTACCTAAACTATTAATCCCTAATTCCTTTATTTTTGCATGCAGCATGCTGAAGAGCATGCTCCTCGGCATGCTCTACTGCTGCCTACTTTTATAAAATATTGATTTTTGGTTGAGTAACTTATTATAATATGGAAAATCGAGTAGAAAATAGCATAAAACTCGTCATTAAATAATAATAATAATAATAATAATAATAATAATAATAATAATGTGCACACGAATGTGCACTTAACCCTGAATAGTAGCTAGGTTGAAAATAAATAAAACAAGTACTAGGTACCTAGTTATTTGGTATTTTTTACGTATTTCTTGACAATATAAGTGAACGTTGAATTCAAACGTAAAACTCCTTGTATATAAAACTCTTTAAATGCCTGAAGCTAAATAAATATAAACAAAAATAAAAATTGATAAGATACAAAGTTTTAAACACAAAAAAAATAACACATATCTAGTGTTTAAGGAAACCAGTCTTTAACGAACTTATATAGAGAATTAATATTTGGTATAAAAAATACTAAATTAACACGTCAACTAGTCAGTCAGTCACAAGTTAAGATAACATCAGAGTTTTCAAATGAAAAAAAAATCAATTTGATTTGAATCACCACCCGCTAACATCCAAAATTTCTAAACTGGAAAAACAACCCTTTTAAACCAAACTCGAGAAACTAAATCACTTATCCCGGAACTTACTCTTACTCCAATCACTTAAAAAGTAGTCAGTCACGAACTTAACATAGTTATAATCGAGGTTATAATATTTTAAAACTCTAGTGACTGTCTTTGTAGAATTTTGGCCCGAGTTTTGGTTTTTGGACATCAAGCATTTTCTTTTTCCCGAAGAAAATCTGTTTAACCTATCTTCACTAATTTTGCCATTGCTTTCGTCCAAAAGCGAACTGAATGAAGATTTTTTTATGTCTTTAGTTTTGTTATTAGATAATGTTCCTTTCAAAGGAATATATGTATATTTTTCTGAATAGTCCTTAAAGTCGAGGTTCTCATCAAACTTATTTTCGTCATTTAACTTTGTGTCATTCTCTAAATTGCACAGCGAAACACGTCAATTTACATATCAAGAGGGACAATTTTTAAAGCATTTGTTGTCGTGTTACTTTGAACCCCCTGACCCTCAGAGCATCTACCCCTAAAATTTTAAATGGAAAAAGGAGTCGAATGATACATCATTTTAAAGGTCTTTCAATTCCTTTTATATTTCATGTATAATGTCCTATACCTATCTCCAACTGTTTTTGAAATAATGACAGTTGAAAATCGACCATTTATGTTTGACAGCCTGTAAATGGTAAAATCTAAACGGCTAAAGATAGAGCAAAATGTTTTGAACTGTCCTATCTTCGTTTTTCATAAGTTTGGCACTAATTTAACAGGAATTTCTTAACCTCTGGTTAAATAAAAATTTAGTGCTTCGCTACTACGATTTTACGCCGTCGTTAAGGCGGTAGGCTAGGTAAGGAAGGGTAGAAGGTAGGGTATGTGTGAAAGAGAGCTTGTAAAGAGAGCGCCCGGTCGGACTGAGACGCAAACCGGCGTATAGCATAAAGAAAGAGAAAAGGAGAGGCTGATCGGACTGAGACGCAAACCAGCCGTAGTGTAGTAGAG
>MU182574.1:198667-210876 GCA_016904865.1 Pissodes strobi | reverse complement strand
AATTTTTAACACCTCATAACTTCCCCCAATAAAAGTCTGCAAAATTTGAAAATAGGTGTGCAAAATTGTGCAAAATTAGTTGAACCTAGCAGCTTTAAAATATTTCAACTTTTTGACAAACGCGGGGAAAATGCAAATATTTAATACCTCATTACTTTCCTCAGAAACGTGTGCAAAATTTGAAAGTTGGTGTGCAAAATTGTGCAAAATTAGTTGACCATACCGGAATCAAAATTTTTTAACTTTTTGACAAATGGGGGGAAAATGGCAAATCTACAACACCTCATAACTTTCCCCAGAAAAGTGTGCAAAAATTGAAAATAGGTGTTCAAAATTTGCCGAATCGAGTGGCATCAAAATTTTTCAATTTTGTAACAGACGGGGGGGGGGGGACGGTCAAGTTTTCCCCCAGTATAAAAAACAACTCTAGTTTTTCTTGTGTGGGTGTGCAAAATTGTGTAAAATGTGTGCAAAATTATGCTTAATTTATTTTTGTAATTTGTTTAATACGGGGGGCAAACTTGACCGCCCCTTTATCAATCGAGATTGATATGTTATATTTTTTACTGCTCTGATAAAAATTGTGTGTTCGCCTTTGCAGATCATTTTCCGTTTCTGCCAGGATTACCGCATCATCTGCATAGCACACCATGCTGATTGGTTTGTTGTTCAGTCTGTATCCCCTGTTCATTATTATCACACTGTCTATAATATCGTCCATGACGAGGCTAAAAGGGAATGGTCCGAAACTATCACCCTGTCTTTTTCCTGTTAGTGTCGGTATGTCTTTTGTTGTTTGATGGTCCACTTGTATTTTTGTAGTGTTGCCTGTGTTCAGATTTCTGAGTGTGTTTATGATTGATGTTGGGATTTGTTTCTTTCTCAATATGTCCAGTATATCGAGCAGCTGTACTTTGTCGAACGCTTTTGTTAGGTCAATAAGACACACACATAAGCAGGGTAGCTGAAATCTCTTTTACCTGTCTCACAATAAACAGGGCATCAGTTGTCGATCTGTTCTTCCGAAATCTTTGTTCTTCATCTTTGTTTTCGATGGTGTATTCTAAGATGCTTTTGACAATGCTGGTGAGCTGTTTCATAGTGGTGCAAGGCAGGGTTATGCCTCTGTAGTTCTCCGGATTGGTTTTTTGTCCTTTTTTAAAAAAATTGGTATGGTGGTACTTTGTTACATAACAATTTAGCACGAATATGTAACAGATAGAAGTCAAATAAATTCAGTGATTCCACCCTTAACCTTGCGAATAATTTCATATTTCGGTGGTAAGATACCTTAAAAGAATTGTTGGTTGCCTAAGGACAAATGGCAATAAATGAAAAGGTTATTCTTGAAACGTTGTCAGATGTTTAATTGGCAAAGCGCTTGCCCTGTGATTTTGACGTGGTTACGATTCAAGCCAACAGGAAAATGCATAATTAATTGATATGCTGCCCTTGTTTTGATATTAAACGATTGTTTTTCGCTTTCCCGTTAAAACTACGCAGTCAAGATATGTTATTAAATGCGTATATTCCCTAACTTGGCAACGTCGCTCGAACTGCTTTGCAGTATTAAAATATATGTTTTTCAGCAAGATAAAAACGGGTCTAGCTTAGGTCCGATTCCGATTGATCATGATCACCGGCTTATGCGTCGAACAGATTTGGTGTTTTAAATGGCCGCCGTTCGGAATGAATTGGTTTCTGTTTGTCTGGTCATTGTCAATGATGGATTTATCGTTGGATTTCTTTGTTCTGTCGGCAGTACCTGATATCACACAGCCTTAGGGACGTTTCATTGCATATTGAAGATGTTAGAAAATTTGGCGATAAATGGCAGGTGTATTTTTGCGATTGGATACAGAACAGTGTAAAGCAGGCCTGTGCATCGAGTTTTTGCTAGCTTTTTAACATCGAATTCCACGACCTAGGTAGTCGTTCTTGGCCAGATTTCGCGCTCTTTCTTCAGAAAACCCTCAAAGGAGGTAGTGCGTATATATGTCTGATAAAAGTTTAAGAATTTTTAATTCACCCTGAAGGGAGGAGTTCACTTTTTCGGGCGATAGAAAGTCGTGTAGCTACTAGGTTCCTGTAGATAAATTATTTGACTAGATTGAATGGATTTTTGCCAGAGGGTCAAGATTTTTGATTTGTAACTTGTCACGTGCAGTGTATTCTGGAACAAAGTACGCCGTTTCCTTCTTCGAGGAATGCTTGTAGAAGAGAGCGTTTGCTCCCCAGTTCGTCATTACCATCGAAAAACCCTACGTAGTTAGGGTTTTTTTCTTCGGGGAGCCATTTTTCACTGGGAACCATTTTCCTGAGAGCTATTATTTTGGCTGGAGCTATTGTTGCTTGGAGTTGTGTATATGGAGCAAGCTATTGTTCTTTGGAGCGAGCTTTGCTTGAAGAGAGATTGAGTAGCTAACCAAGTAGCTGTCAGTCAGTACGGTTGGTTGTGGTTTATTGGTACCAACTGCAGCCGTAGAGGTATGGCAGTACCTCAAATGCCACTGAGAGTTTATGGTCCCAAGGTGCATAGCAGTAGTCCACGTGCAGAGAGCCGTGGGTGATATCGGCGAAGACCAGTTAAGATAAGTTTAGGTTATAATTGTGATCTTCCTACCTAATGTTAGTGACAGGTTACTGATAATTTCACGCGTGTATTTTCAACGTGTTATTGATATTTTTCAGCATATATTAGATTGCGTGTTTCAGAGTTTTCTGGCGTTGTATCATATCGCGTGTTTTAGTTTTCTGCGTGGTACTGATATAACTATACTCGGTACTGTTTCGGTGTAAGCACAGCTTACTTATGCGAATCTAACTAACTGCTGAATCTACTAGTGTGGATCTATATTAATGCTCATAGTTTTTTTTATATTACATTTCTTTAATCTTACAATTTGATTTATATTGTGTTAAATGATCAACATTGTCGTTTCTGATTTATTGACTATTCAGTTTAAATAATTTTACATAACGGTATTTTATAATCTGAATCAGTAAGGTTTATTCATGTACAACTGCGAGTCGTCTACCATGGTAAACGCGCCCAAAGTTTAGTAGCTACTATTAGACGGATAACTTTTAATTACTAGTATGATGAGACGATAGATGCCTTAGGTATATTGTGATTATTGATTAATTTGTTGAACTTGGTTTGATCTTTCGTAAATATTTGGTGTTATATTGTTACTTCCGTTATAGCTAAAGCGTAGCTAATAATTGTTCGATCACTCTTATCTGATTCACTTCTATTATAACGCAATTTTAATTCAAATTACTGTCCTTACATTTATGAGCATATAGATTATTATTTGCTTCCAATTGAGCTCTTACCTGTTGTATATTTATATTATTTTGATTATTGGAAGTAATATGACGACACGTTACTGTCAAACCTAACGAACGCCAATAAATTTAAACCTGCACGAACGTGACCGTCTTTTATTTTGCTCTGGAATTTCTCAACCAGTCAACTGCAATTAGTAGTCGCCTAGACTTTAAATCGCCCTTGCGTAGCGGATAATCGTCGATTTTGGATCGCCCTTATGGATTCTTAAGACCGAGGATCATCCTGTTTGGGTCTGCGGATTTGAATATTTCAAACTGGTGGCGCCCTGGTCAAAAGTAAGTAATTGACCCACTCCCACGCCGACGAGGAAGTCGGAGCACACATGTTGCGCTGGCCGCATCCTTAAGGGTAGGTATCATCTTATTCATTATATCTCGCTAACAGATTTAAAAAGGTTTTACGCGCAACAACTTTTGTGCCACTCTGTTGGTATGCTGGATGTGGTTATTATTTTGTTTTAGCTCTTTACCTCCATATTTTATGAGTTCATTGGGGATGTCGTCCACTCCCGGAGATTTTCTGTTTTTCAGGTTTTTAATCTTCACACTCACTTCCTCCTCTGTAACCGTTAATCTAATCTAATCTGTGACCTCATCCTCTGTTTCCTGTGATTGAGGTTCTACCGTATTATCAGTATAGGTTTTTAAAATATGTTTCCCATTCGTTCAGAGGAACCCTTTTGGTCTGGATGTATTCGTTTACGGGTTTCTTTCTGTTTTTGAGCGTCCTCCAAACTTTCCTCTGGGTTCCATAAAGATTGTGTTCCATGTCTGTGGAGAACTTCTCCCAGTATTCTCTTTTGATTGTTCTGATTGCCGTGTTGACTCTATTTCTTGTTTCTTTATAGATATTGCAGTTTTCCTCTCTTTGGGGTACTTTTACATTGTCAGTAGCTTTCCTTATTTTCTTAGGCCAACCTTTTTACCTCCTGTGTGTGTGGTCTTCTTGAAGTAAAAGAAGCTTTTCTCGGTGCATTGAAAATATTTTGTACAGGGCGAGAAAAAAAGGTACGGTTTTAACTATGCATCTTTCTATCAATATATCACTTAAAATTTTACCCTCTTGCTTAACAGGTTAATAACCATAGAAATATTTTCGCATATTTAATTTCTTTACACGACTTCTCCATAGTACGTAGTACCTACTGCGTAATAAATATGTCTTGACATCTTTTTAATGGGAGACAAGTTCCAAATAATTTTCAATAATGTTTTATTAATTTAACGAAGTAAATTGGTCGCAAATAACTTTTTAATTGAATTAGGGATATTATGTCCTCTTCTTCAATTTCGTAATGCTATATTGAAGTCGCTTTCAAAATTAAATAGTTGACTTGAATGATATAAATCCTTATAAAACTCAAATTGTTTAGTAAAAAAAATAAAAATAGTGTATACAGTGTGTCCCAAAATTAGTGGACGAAACTTCAACTCTGTCTTTATTGGTCAAAAATAGCCTAACTTTTTCCTTAAACATATCGGCAAACGCCCCTTTAAAGAGCGGGCACCTGAAGATGGTTTTTTGTAATTATTTCCCAAACGGATTAAAATGAAATTTTGAAACTCTGTGATTCTACTAATTTTTATATGCTGAATTCAAATATATATTCAAAATTTGATTACTTAGTCAAATACGTATCATTTAGGAGGGGGTGAGCCTAAAAATTTAACTCAATCATTTTTATATTATGCCAACTTTTCGTTTTTTTTTCTTCAAATTCACGATTTTTTACATAGAAAAGTTCCTTTTGGTCGGTATCGCTAGGACTCACCATTCTCGAGGAAAACGCATTCAAAGATTAGATACGCTGCATTGTATTTACAATATCATATTTTTATGAAAACTTAGTAATATTATCTGTAGTAGTATCTGAATTATCGCAATACACTTTGGAATCATTCTTTATAATAAATCAATTCGAAATTTATAGGTACGGTTAAAAAAATAATTCGATACATATTACTTTTTGACATTAGAATTATACGGAAATTCCTTATCCACTTCGTATTTTAAGGAGTGTAGTTCATAAACTTTTACCTTTAGTTGTAATATGCACATGCATGACCCAATAATGGCAGAATAATATAAATTCAATATTTTGAAAAAAATTAAGGCCGTGCCACAGATTACATTGGCTGGTTAGGAAATTATTACCGTTTTGTTTGTATTATTGAAACAAGATGCAAAATGTAGTGTTCTCGTTATTATTATGCTCAAATAACGGATGGTATTTTTTCAGTTGATTAAAGTATGTGTACTTCGGATAAATTTAAAATAAATTAATGTAGCTCCTGGATTTCTTTGTGTTTCTTTGTTTGATAACAATGAATCTTCCATGTTATACAGAGGCTCTTAAATGTTAAGATAATATCATTGTAAATTACTGAGAAATTTTGCAATTAAAAATCCTAAAGAGTATGAGGATTAAGATTTAGCAGTCAAAGATTCTGTGCAATAATGTAAGGGCTGTGCTGGAAACAGTTTAAATATTAGATAAAATAAAATAATAAAGATACATTTATTTACTTTTTGTATGTACCACAAATTAAATCGCATTCTAACACACACTGTGGTACAAGAGCATGTTTGCCATATTTCCTAATTAATCAGTGAATTTAACATTCAAGTAAGTATATTTGGTTTGTAAATACCACTTACTATTTTAAATTTATTGAACCATGTTACATTAATTGTTATTCTATAAATACCTATTTTAAATCTACGTTAGTTAACAAAAAAAAAACATACTTTAGAATTTTAAATATTGTCATCAAGCATGCGAGGAATTTCTATAAATAAAAGTGGCAATGCCGCGTGGCTGTCTCCTCTACTTCGGCTACGTCTCGTCTACACGGTCTACTTTCGGCCGCTTCCAGCCGAAGAACGGCATAGCGTAGTAGTCGTAGTAAAACGGCATGTTTTGAATCTATTATAACCGGGTGGTGTTCTTTAGTGCTTTGTAAGATTTTTTGAGGCAAATCAGTGTTTAATACTTTATCATGGTTCATCATTGTAGAGTTTGCAAGAAAACAAGTCGGAATTTTCCAAAACTTTTGTTTCATCGGTGAGTATTAAATGTCATTTCATTGACGTCCCTCGGGAACCAGACAAAGCAATAAAATAATGCATGTGTTTCTAGTGCAAGTACAAGTAGATGACAATTAGCTTCTAATATCGCTTTACATGTTTATTATATGTGCAAATCAAAAATGAAACTAATCTAGCATAATTGATATTTTCGTCTACACGAGTCCTACCGCCTGACGAGTCCAGCCCAGTCGCTTGTGCGCGAATTATAAACACACTTCTGAAAACTGAATGGTATATTTGCTTATAAATACTTTTAAAACCTTGCCATCTACTTTTACTGGACTGATTTGAGACCAATATATATGAAGATGTCCCGTTAAATTGCCATGGAACCGAATTAATAAAATTAGTGTTAACAAATTATTTTAAAATCAGGATACATTATGAAACTTAAAAACCCTGAATCTTCTCAGAAAACAAGGTTTACTTACAAAAGCTGTATTATTTAGAAATGAATACACTTTTGTATACTTATTAGTTATTCAACTAGATTGTTTAAATAAGCGTTGTATACTTAAAATGAAATTTTAGGTCTTAAAAACTTGTCAAAAATGTTCCAAAATAATCTTGCCTAGTATTTTCTTAATCTCTATCTTTGCTTTGTTTTGTTCTTTTGAGTTTTCTTTATTGCTGTGATTATTATTTTGATATTTCAATAGCGAAATCAATAGTCCTACTCCATTTAATTATTGGAACATTTTAAACGCCATTAGAATGCTAAAAACAGCAATTTTACATCTAATACGATAAAAGTATGCATATACTATCCTAAATGAACGATTTGATTTTGTATTATGGTGTATTGCAATATCTTTAATTTTTAATTAATACAAATTCACAGTCCTTCGCAAAGATGCAACCGGGGGAACATTGAAAATGATGAATAAAAAAAGCAAAAATGTGATTTGTGTTATAATTGAAATAGTTTTTAAAAGCAGAGTATAAAAAAATAAATATTTTGTATATTTACGAGTGTTTATAATATTTTTAATTAAAGAAATGCATTTTTAAGATTGATATTAAAGATTATCATAATTAAAAAATAATAAAATAAAAAATACCCTCCACTTGTAGACAGAAAAATATATTTTTCTACTCGCGTGCGCAAAGTACCTACTTTGCTCACTCATTTGCGTGCGCAAAGTTGAACTTTGCGCACTCATGCGCACATTTGTGTGCGCAAAGTTCAACTTTGCGCACGGAAACTCTTTGCGCACTCATTTTGTTTCGCATAATAGCAGTCTTCATACTCGATTTTTCAATATTTTAATGCTTTCTGCATACAATAATAAGATTTCTACTTTTCTAGGGTACTCGTAGAAAAAGCATTGTTCCTAACACTTGTGCCAAGTGTCTTTCCCGCACTTAAAGCATATCCGAACTCCGCTTCGCGTTGTTCGTCTAACGGCTTTAGCGTGCGGAAAGTATCACTTTGCGCACTTGTTAGGAAAATAACATAATATATAATTAGCTATAACATTACTGTATTTAATGTTTTTAACCTGTTCCGATTCGTTTTAGCCCGTTTTGGTGCATTCGGTTATTTTTAGTCATTTTCGGTTAGTTGTTCAAACAACTTTCGGTTAGTTTCAGTTAGTTCAAACTTATTTTAGCCATTTGAACCGACTCCAATACGTTTTAATCAAATTTAAGATTTTTGGTTAGTCCACTTTCGGTTACTTTCAGTTAGTTCCAATTTATTTTAGTCAGTTGGTCTAGTTCCGGTACGTTATCACCAATTTAAATGTTTTTGATTAATTTTAGTTAGTCGCCAAAATTCGATTAATTTAAGTTAGTTTCGAGGTACTTTAATATTTTTAATGTTCCGATACGTTTTGGCCCTTCTTGGTGCTTTTGGTTACTTTTAATTAGTTTTGGTTGGTCGTTCAATCAACCACCGGTAGAGTTCAGTTAGTTTTAATATATATTAGTCATTTAAACCGGCTCCGGCACCTTATATGCAATTTTAATATTTTTGGTTAGTTTTGGTTAGTCGCCAAAATTGGGTTAATTTGGGTTAGTTTTAACTTACTTTAACATTTTTAATCTGTTCTGATATCTTTTAGCCCGTTTGGTGCATTTATTCACTTTTGGTTAGTCATTCAATCAACTTTCGATTACTTTCAGTTAGTTCCAATTTTTTTAGTAATTTGAACTAGTTCCGACACGTTAATATAACCAATTTAAATGCGAGTTTAAAAGTTTTTGGTTAACTTTAGTTAGTCTCCAAAATTCGGTTAATTTGGGTTAGTTTCATATTTTTAATCTGTTCCGATACGTTTTAGCCCTTTTTGGCGCTTTTAGTTAGTGTTGGTTAGTCGTTCAATCAACTTTCGTTAAAGTTAAATTAGTTTCAATATATTTTAGTCATTTGAACCGGTACGTTACAAACAATTTTAATGTTTTTGGTTAGTTTTGGTTAGTTGCTAAGATTCGGTTAATTTGTATCAGTTTTAGCTTACTTTAACATTTTTAATCTGTTCTAATACGTTTTAGCCCGTTTTTGGTGTTTTAGTTACTTTTAGTTAGTTATTCAATCAATTTCGGTTACTCTCAGTTAGTTCCAATTTATTTAAGAACCGATTCCGGTACGTTATTATAACCAATTTAAATATCTTTGTTTCATTTTAGCTAGTCGCGAATATTCGGTTATTTTGGGTTAGTTTCAACTTAATTTAATATTTTTAATGTTTCGATACGTTTTAGCTCTTTTTGGTGCTTTTGGTTATTTTTGGGTTAGTCGTTCAATCAACATTCGAGAAATATCAGTTAGTTTTAATATATTTTAGCCATTTGATCCGGTGCCGGCACGCTATAAGCAATTTTAACGTTTTTAGTTACTTCTGGTTAATCGGCAAATTCGGTTAATTTGGGTTAGTTTTAATTTACCTTAACATTTTTAATATGTTCTGATAGGTTTTAGCCCGTTTGGCTTCTTTTAGTTAGTTTTGGTTATAGTCATTCAATCAACTTTCGGTTACTTTTTGAGTTAGTTCCACCTTATGTTAATCATCTGAACCGGTTCCGATACCTTAATTATGACCAGTTTTAATGTTTTTGGTTAGTGTTGGTTAGTCGCCAAAATTCAGTTTATTTGGGTTAGTTTTAACTTACTTCCATATTTTTAATCTGTTCCTATACGTTTTAGCCCGTTTTGGAGTTTTTTGTTACTTTTGGTTGGTCATTCAAACAACTTTCGGTTACTTTCAGTTAGTTCCAATTTATTTTAGTCATTTAAACCGGTTTCCATACGTTCCATACGTCAATTCTGTGGCTGCGCGTGCCAGAGTTTTGGTGTTCGAAATTGTCGCTACCTTTCTTCCATACCTACCAGTTTTGATACCCAATCAGTCTAAACAAAAAAAATTGGAGGTATGTTGATGAAACTTTATTGACTTTTAATCTTTTATAATTAAAAATCCCTCTAAAATATTAATAAAGACTTTTCAATACATTTAAATAGCATACCTACTCAAGACAATCAAAATTATATTATGTGCTAAATTATGTTTCCAAATTTGAAAATTGTCGTTCTCAAATTTCCCGATATTTCAATATCAAGATTTAATTTAAGAATCGAACTCTATAAACGATCCACAAATTCCCATATTTAGTTTTTGCGTAATCGATTGAATTTTGGTGAAAGAAAAAATATAACGAAAAATTAAAATGCTACGCCTATGTTTGTTTACCCACTAGCCACTTTCTGTACCACAGTTTCATTGATAAATACGCACGTCACAGTCTGTGGTTTACGATGCAGATTTCTAGAAAATTATGAATGACAGACTTTGTCTTTTTAAGTAAGTAGTCTTAGGTTTAAATCATAATAAATTTGGCCGATACGGGAAAATAGTGCTGCGGGTATTTTGGAAACTTCCAATATAGAAAAAAGATTTGAAACCCAAACTCTAAACCGCTCCCTGAGCAAAATAATTCACGTTTTAATATCCTTTACAGTCCTACGACACCATTTTTGTTACGTATATGGCACTATGCTATATTAACATTATTAACCCTTCTGATTGGTGGATTAATGTCACTTTCGCTTTGTCTACTTTCCAGTCAGTTAATTCAGCAGGTCTAGTTAGTGTAGTGATCAGATTCTCAGTTTGCAATACGGACAATCCGCGTTCGGTTCTTGTCATATATTTTATCCTTAGACAAGGAAAGAAGAGGATAGATAACACGGGAAAAAGCCTGTTACCAGCTGCCACATAAATTACTGGGTAACTTCAATAAATTAATTGATATTATAAGTAATAAATAAAAATTAATAAGTTAAAGTAATTTTCAGTAGTAAAATGTCTCGTAAAATGATATAGCCATTTTATAGGTACCTAGAGTAGAGTATGAAAAATATATTACCTACGCCTCTGTTGCATGAATGACTCTCCTTGAAGAAAATGTATGGCTTTATTGAATATTTGATGACTGAAAATATCCAAGATCGGGTATCAAATTACTCTCGATAATTAAATAAACATCTCTACCATGATATGCTCAGAGGTAACACAATGTGTACATTATGCATTATTATTAAAAAAAGAAATATGCAAATAAAGTACAAGGTCAGCAGACAATAATTACCTGTGAAATCAAATTTCAGAGTCCTTTTTCTCACTTCGACTCTTGCAACCATATGCCGAACAATTTACCATTATGAATCTTAGTTTTATCTCTCTTTGTTCAAAAACTCACAAAATATCTGCAAAATAGCACTGCCACAACAATAACATCTACAAAAATAATGGCCGGCGCTCTGAAAAGGCTTCAATTTCAGTACATTGGCTTAATCTTACCTAATCTAAGATTTTATCCTTAAAGATTCTAACGAGATGAGTCTTGGGCTGCGCGCGCATCACAATGTTTACGTTTAAATTATTTTTTTGCAACATCCTGTATATACGAAGATATATCTTGCAAATAGTTTACATAAATCCCTTTTATCTTATATATTTTTTAGGACGAAAGACAAAAAAGTTAAAAGGGGGTAGGTAATATTATCCGCAATCACCCTGTACGATTAAAATGTTTGAATTTTTGCAATGATGGTTTTAACTTGATTAGGACGACGCGACGATAAGAAAAATATGCATTTTGAAAATAAAAAACACACAATCTACTAACCTTAAATACTTATGGCCGCATTAAGAAATAAGTAACGAAACATCATACACCATAGCAAATATTGATATTTTATACAAAATCTAAAGATATTTTTGTAAATCTTAACTCTGACTATATGCAAGTATACTGCACAAAAAAATAAAATAAAGCTGCTCATAAAATAGAAATGACTGAACTTTATTATTATAATTAAAACAAAATAATTTTAAAAATTATTCCCAAAATTGATGGCAATCAATTTGAGTAAAATTTAATGTTTGCTTGAAATTATATATAGCAAACCTCGCTTTCAAATACCTTTGCTGTCGCCATTAGGATTGTGTCGAAAGATAAATAAGGTATTTGGCTTCCCTTTAATAAAATTTACTACCGGATGCGAACTGCATTCAATAGATTACAACAGTTTAGTTCCAATAGAGATTCCGAAGTTCACGATTAGTTACGGATATGCTTTTCTTATATTTAAGTATCTGCTTGGCGCCATAATATTTTTTCATAATGAACTAGAAGAATATTTGAATCGCATGCTTCAGATTTTTATAGATTTTTTCTTAAAACCATTATTTGAGCTCGCACGCAATTCTTATGGGACAAATATTCTGAACGTTCCATATTTTGCAATTTCTAACCTTCT
>MU182574.1:152006-188667 GCA_016904865.1 Pissodes strobi | reverse complement strand
TATTACTGGCCAATTTTTAGTGAAACCATAGAAGAATATACGTTTAAAACAAAGGTTACTATAAACAGATTTTTATATTTTCCGGCTTATCTCGTATGTTAGTTTCCTACAAAGCATGGCAAGGCAGACACTGATTTTATAGCACTTTTTACGTAATTCCAGTGGCGCAGTTATTTCTTTCAGGGAGCTTCCATTTCTTAGAAATAATACAAACATGAGTTTCTTAGTGCCCACTTTAATATAAATTTGGATAAGCTTTTTAAAAATATATACTAGTTGATATTACCTTGTCATCTTCCTGTAAAAATTGTATGAAGTATATTCTTAATAGCGTTTAATATTTAAGAAGGATTGTAGCACTTATCACTATCGTTGATTGAGAAGGATTATCTGCTTCATAAAACCTTCAGTCACGATGACCGTTATTGACGGAAAAATTAGATTGTTTATTTAAACAATCCACACACTTACTTTCTACAAGAACGTAACTTGAAATAGTGTTTACGGTGTGGAAGAAAAGTTACTCTTAATAAATATACCGCTATTGTTGAAAATACACACTAACTTTCTGTGCACAAATAACTAGTTTAAAACTTGTCTCAAACAATTGTTTTTTTATTTCCAGCCAATTTACTCGTAAAATGCAATTCTGATAAAACTTGGTATCCACGTAAAGTCCAAGTGAGAGGTGGTCAATTGCAAGTATTCTCTTCGCCAGGGGATCCAGGGCCTTCTTCTTTGCGAATACCCTTACGACATCTGAGCCTCCAAGCGGGTCCTCTTCTTCATAGTCTAGCCATTTGCCGAGGGCAAAATATCGTCTTAATGTTACAGGTGAGTTGCACTATCAATAGAATCAAATAAAAAAAACTTATTTTCCAGTCAAAAAATACAAAAATAGTCTTAAGTAAAAATTTAAATATTAATTGTGCGATGAGATAAAACAAAAAAGCACCAATTGAATTAGAGATATGAGGCTTTAAGCAGTTAAAATATGGCCTTGCTGCTGATAAATTTGTTAAATTTTTTTTTTAATATTTATTTATCAAACAATTTACAATATTTTCACCTATAAACTAATATCTCCTAATCAGTGCCTAAGCATTGGTCTTGGGGATAGTTACTTAATTATAGCAACAACGACAATTCAGTCCAGAGACATTATGTGTCTTTTATACAAAGAGCATTATTTCTACTCAGATCCCAAATTGTGCCCTAATACCCTTAATAAATCTAAAGCCTATATTTATATTTCTAACAATCAATGGTAGATTGTTATTAAGCCATGGAAATTGGACTGCTCAAGCCCACATTATTCATATCATGAATGTTATTGTGAAATACAATATTTTTTATATTAGACTTTTATATTATTTATTATTCTATATATTAGCTTACATTGCTCAAATTTCATAAGTCTCCGCAAATTAAAGAACCCCAACTCCCCATATAGGGTCTCTGTATGGGTAAAACGATCATACTGAAATAATTATTTTAATATTGTATTTTGCAAGTATTGCATATTATTAAATTCCACAAATCTGAAGTGCGAAAGATAGAAGGCATTGTAAATAGACATTTTCGTTTTTATGTTAATATAGCTAGAAATTCTGTGAAGACCCCTAATAAAAGCTACCACTTTATCATATATAGGTTTTACATGTTCTCCCCAGCTGAGTTTATTATCTATAATTTTATGTATTTAGTATTTATTTAACCAGAAAAGATTTACAGTAAATTATACCAAGAAAAACTGTAAAACCCTGCAGAAATAAACACAGTTATCTTTACGCAGGTCCAGTTGCAAAAATAAGAAACCTAACAAAAATATCACAATAAAAAGTCTTGCATACTAACTAAAATTAAAGTTTTCTTGATAGAGCTGCCAAGAAAATTTCTTATTCTATTATCCAATTTTTCAACATATTTACATGTGATCTTTTATCTACATACAATACTTTGTATTCATTTAGCAAATTATTGAAAGTCTTAATTGCCATTTTGTACGAATTTTTATCACTTACTCTTTTCTTATATTTTTTGGAGCAATCAGATTTTTACTTCGAGTAATACTAGCTGAGATATGTATTTTTCAAAGAACTATAGTGGTATTTCAATGCGACAAATGTATATAATTGTTCTAAATTCATAGGATTGTCGTTTACAACATTGACTATCTTTAGTGATTTATCTTGTAAATGTTGCAATAGATTTATGTTATTTTTATAAGCTCCACCCCATGCTACTATTCCATAACTTATAATGCTATGAAAAAAAGCATAATATATCATTCTTAGTGTTTCTGTTGGTATTATTTTGGCAATTTTAAAGAAAATAAAGACTAGGTATTTCGTTTTTTGAATAATATACTGAATATGCTTGTCCCACTTGCTAAGTTATGATCAACTAGACCTAAATATTTAAACTTTTCTACTCTATCTATAAGATTATCATTAATTTTAATGTTTATCTCTGATGGAACACTATCATTATAGTTGTCGAAAGTCATACAGACAATTTTTTTTTACATTTAGAGATAATTTGTTTAGTACCAACCACTCATCAACAATTTTTAAATAACCGTTCATTTTTGCTTCAACTTCACTCCAGTATCATCAGTAGCAATTAGTGCACTTCATCTGCATATGATAATATTGATTCAATGGGGATATCCTTCTAGATATCATTGATATATTATAGAATGAATAGTAAAGGTCCCAAAATTGAACCTTGTGGACCACCAGTTTTTAAAATCATATAATCACTATAATTTTCATTTACTTTAAACATTTGTGATCTATTACTAAGATAGCTTGAAAGCAGATCTAGAGCCATTCCTCTTATTCCATAACAGTAAAGTTTGTCTAACAATATTTTATGGTCAACAGTATCAAATGCTTTGGCCAAGTCCAGAAATGTTATCAGTATAGGTTTACTAGCATCTAGTTTATTGTAAAGTAAATTTGTGATATGATTTAAAGCATTTTTTGTACCTATTTTTCTCATAAAACCAAATTGATGATCGGATATTATATTATTCATTTTTATGAAATCAAAAATTCTATTGTAAATTATTCTTTCAAAAAATTTTGCTATGTTTGATATAGTAAAATTGGTCTATAATTTGATATATTGTGTTTATCTCCTGACTTATGAATAGGTACAATTTCTGCCTTCTTCAATGCCTCTGGCCAGATAGCTATTTCAATACAAAAATTGAATAAATATGCTAAAGGTTCAGAAATGTAATTTGATAATACTTTCAAAGTTTTACTATTAATTGTATCTACTCCACCATTTTTAAGTTTCAAATTGTTAATTATACTGACAACCTCTTGCACGCTAGTGGGTTTTAAGAAAATAGTTTTACAGTTAATTTCTGATAACCTTGGTTTAGCATTTGTTTGTTGTGCATTTTTTTCACTCAATTTTTGACCTATTTCACAGAAATATTTATTCATATTGCTAGCAATTGCCACATTATCTGTTACTTTTTCATCCTCTACATTAATGTATTTAATAGTAAGTATCATTTGTTTTCTTTTTTTCCAATTTTTTCGTTAATAATTCTCCAGAGTTTTTTGGGATTGTTCAAATTATTTTCAATTTTTTTTTTCATATTTAATCTTAGCATCCAAAATTACCTTGTCTAGTATTTTGATATATTGTCTGTATTGTTTTTTATTTCTTCATTTGTACAATCTTTTTGCTATAAGTGATATAAAAATTCTTTAGTACGACATGATTTTATAATAGCATCTGTTTCCAACATGGCGGGCGACGACATGTCTGCGAATCTTCAGCGAAGTAATTTAGAAAATGTGTGCGTTTATTGCAAAAAAAAATATTGCAACTACAGTGCAAAAGTGCTCAATATGCAAAGGGAAGTTCCATCCAACATGCTTGACACAGGCTGCTCAATTGAAATCGGCAGTTTGCAAGCATATATATAATAATGGCGTCTCTAAGGAAGATTTAACAATAACAAGTGATCAACGTGATAGTGAAATAATGTTATATCTAAAAAGATTCATAAAAGAGCTTGAAGAGAAGAATTCAATACTATCGGAAAATTGTGATTTATGGAGGACGGGGGCGTTAGAATTGAAAGAAAAATTGGAGAAGCATGGTGTTCCTGAACAAAAAACATCAACAGAAATTCCTCGGATTCCTTCGTCCCTTTTCCCCCCTTGACATTCCGATGTAGTTGCCACTCAGATAAATAAACCACAACAGCGTTGATAAAGCAGCGATTAACATAACGATACAACGTTGCAGCAACTAACGCCAATAGGAGAAAAAGAAGAAGAAAAGGAAAATGGTTTTGAGCATCAAAAATCTAGAGGCTTTCGCAGAACAGGCCATAACCCCCGTTACAACGGCCAACAACAACAACAAGATGAAAGGAATGTTACACGTAACCAAAACCAAAAGAAAACAAAGAAAGTTGGTACAAGATTGGAATCCAACGAATTTGAAGCTGTAAAACCTAGAAGTGAAAACAAAAAGATCTGGTTATTTTTATCCAAAATACCCAATCACGTATCTGAAGAAGCTATTAGAAGGCATATTATATTGTCAAGCATACGGCCTCTAGTGAACAGGATGTTGAAGTAAAACAATGTGAAGTTAAAAAACCAAATCCACAAAAATTTGCTTCATGATTGGTGTTAAACCCGAGCTAAAGGATGAGCTATACAACGAAAATTTTTGGCCAACTGGTGTGGCATACGAGAGATTTAATTTTTCAATGGGCAGAAATTTTCTAAACCAAAAACAGGAAATCCAAAGGTTGCAGTGAAAAGGAAATTAGGTAATCACTTCAGTGCTCAAGAAGCAAGAACTCATATTGGTATTACATTTTTCCACATCAATGTACAAAGCATAAATAATAAGATTCACGATCTGGATATTGTGCTAAAAGAAGTATCTCCGGATATTTTAATGTTATCTGAACATTGGTTAAACAACAATGAAATCTGCAGCGTCAACATTGATGATTATAGGCTGATGGCCCATTTTGGAAGAATAGCACATAGAGGAGGTGGTACTGCTATATATGCTCGTGAGGAGTTTACCGTAAAAAATAAAAATAAAGTATATATAACTGACTGTATAGATAAGCATTTTGAATATTGTATTTTTGAATTTTATATTGGTAATTGTTTGCATTCTGTTGTGTGTGTTTACAGGTCTCCGTCTGGCAGTCTGGATGACTTTCTGAATGGATTATCCAGTTTACTGTTTGAAATGTCCCACACCTCTGGAAAAATTGTCTTAGGAGGTGATTTTAATGTAAATTTTAAGAATAATAATGATGCTAATGTGATGGCAGTCAATGAGTTATTTAGCAGCTATGGCTTGCAGCCACATATTTGGTGATACAAGGGTAACAGCTCTTTCAGGGTCTCAAATTGACAATATCTTTAGTAATATTAATAATGAAGATATTAATTATTCTAATATCTACATAACAAATTTATCCCACCACTTTGGTCAAATATTAAATATAAGGAATGAGTCAACTCTGAATAAATCTTCAATAATTCAAAAAAGATTTTTTAGTGATCAGAATAGGTTACTGTTTTCTGAACATCTTAGTCAAGAGACATGGCTAGATGTTTTCAATACCCAGGGTTCTAATGAAAAATACACTTGCTTTTTTGATATATTTTTTTACTATTTTGATAGGTCATTTCCGGTGTGCACTTGCCGAACTAGACCTAACAGGAAATCATGGATTAACAATGAAATTAAAAACTATTCGAGCTATATAAAGGATTTGTACGTATGGTACCAGCATACGGGTAGTCCTATCGTTTATGATACATATAAAAGGGAGCGGAAGAAATATCGTAAGTACATATCAGACTATCAAAGATCCATAAATGATAACAGAATAGTGAATTCTAATAACAGGAGTAAAACTGCATGGGGTATTATAAATTCGGAAAGAAATAAAAAATCTATGAGTGATCCTATTACTGTTTCAAACAATGTCCTTTTGATCAATATCTCCAGCAAATCGCAGGATTATTCAACAAGTATTTTAAACTATCTAGGGATGATAATCATATAAACACTATAAATTTGATAGATATGGGAGTGCCCACACTTTTCCTTCAACCGGTTGATCCTCAGGAAATATTCAATATCATCATGAAGATGCCAAATAAATATTCATCAGGCATAGATGAAATCCCCATTTATACACTGAAATTTGCTGGGGAGTACCTTGCTGCTCCTTTGGCTGATATAGTGGATGAAGCCATATCAACTCAAGTTTTTCCATCAGCCCTCAAGATCGCAAAAATAATCCCTATACATAAAAAAAGATGTAAACAGTGTATTGAAAATTATCGGCCAGTGTCACTGTTGCCGGCAGTATCGAAGGTCATGGAAAGAGTTTTATATAACAGGATGATGGATTACCTTGATGTCCATGGTATCCTAACAGATAATCAGTTTGGATTCAGACCTAAAAAGTCAACTGAGATGGCAATATATAACGTAGTAAGCTATATAATGGACCAATTGGATAGTAAGAACAAAGTAGCGGGGCTGTTTTTTGATCTGTCAAAGGCCTTCGATGCCGTTGACCATGACATTTTGCTTGATCGAGTACAATGTTATGGATTGCGAGGAGCATGTGCAATGTTGTTAAAATCATATCTGAGTGGACGCAAACAGTGTGTTTGTTTGGTGAGCAATGGAAAAGAATTGTTTTCCGAAATGACTGATGTGGAGAGAGGTGTCCCACAAGGCTCGATCTTGGATCCGCTTCTGTTCCTTCTGTACGCGACTAGTCTTGGTGGCGAGATTCGCTCGGGGCTTCTCTGTCAGTATGCTGATGATACCTCGGTATTGCTGTCGGGGAGAACGCTCGGGGACTTGTCGCCGGTCTGCTCGCATGCAGTTAGGATAATGGAAGCGTGGTGCTTGGGAAGTCGACTAAATCAAAACCATACCAAAACGGCGCTTATATGTTTCAGTAAAACAAATATTTCACAGGAATCCCTCTATGTTGGGCAGGGTGGCAAGTCTATACCTGTAATCAATAGCACTAACTTTTTGGGAGTACATATGGACTCCAATCTTAATTGGGAGTGTCACACACAAAATTTGCGAGCTAGGCTAAACAGCTATTATTGTGGTCTCATCTGTAGACTTCGCTCGGTACTGTCCATAGAAACCATCAAAATCTTTTATTTTGGGCAAATTCAGTCACTTTTATTGTATGGACTTACATTTTGGGGTTCTTCACCACAGGCTATGGGAGCTTTTCGAGCACAAAAAAAGATTATTAGGTGCATGATGCATTTGCATCCAAGAACTTCATGTAGGCCATATTTTATGGAATTGGAAATATTAACGCTTCCTTCACTTTATTTCATGTCATTAGTGGTTTACGTTAAAAATAATTATCATTTGTTTTATACTAACGAACATTTTTATGCCCGGGATATGTCAATTGAGACCAGGAATCGGCTGGCCCTCAGTGTGCCAGCACATAAATCCACTTTTTATGAAAAGGGTCCACAATATAAGGCCATTAAAGTATTTAACATGCTGCCCAAAGATATTAGGGATATACAAACTGTTAGCTCATTCAGGGGGAACGTCAGGAACTGGCTGCTACGGAAATGTTATTATACATTCAGTTTTAATGAATAACAATAATTATGCTTATGTATGTGTTCTTTATGTTTAATACTTATATTTATGTTTTTATTTGTATCTAATAATGTCTCGCTTTTTATATTTTAAATTATTATAAATTTTTATTTATAGCTACGCCCACATTCTATGGGCGATCTTATGACGTTGCTTTGTCATGTATAATGATTTGGTCGGCAATAAAGATGTTATTTATTTATTTATTTATTTATTTATTTATTATCCAGTCTTTCCTTTGTTGTTTTTGATCATTTTTATTTACAACTGTAGCAGAATCAATACAGGTTTTTATTTGATTTATTAATTTATCTGTTGTTGTATTAGGATCTTGTCTTAATATTGTTTCTCTCCAGTCTATTGTTCTTGCTATTTTATTTAATATATTATATCTAATTTATTTTAGTATTTGGTAATTTATTTTCTTCAGTTTTCAACTTATTTATTGCAACAAAAATTGGATAGTGATCAATTAAGGAATGTTTTAATTGTGAGTGTGTTAATATTTTTAGTTTTAATGTAGATATTATCAATACAAGATCCTTTATTGGTTTGATTTGATGGTCTAGTGATACCGACTATACCAGGAAGATAACCTTTCTCTAAGAAATTACAGAGAAACTCTTGGCTTATGTTATCAGTTTCTAAAATATCAACATTAAAGTCACCTAAGGTGATTTTGTATGTATATATTCAAATAATTATTCAATTCAAGAACAAATTCAGTTTTAGGTATGTTATGAGATCTGTACAGAAGAATTTTCTAATTTATTATTATCATTTAATTTAATACCAGTATTCAAAAATTTTAACAGTTGTAACAGTTACAGTTTCTTCCATAACATTCTCATCACCAAAACCATAGTACCATCATTTTGATTTAAATTACTCTCATTATAATAACTTTAGTAACCTTCAATACTATGCGTTTTATAATTAACTTGAGGCATAAACGTTTCAGTACATATGATAATTATAGGTCTTTTTACTAAACTTTTTATCAGTATTTTCAAGTTATCAAAATGTGCAAACATACTTCATATTTTTACGTGCATAATGAGATCATTCTTGTTAGTAATAGTTTTATTAAGATTATTTATACTATTAAAAGTTTTTTCTTCATGAATTGAGTCTTTTTGTATATCACTTAAAAAATCAAAGTTCATGAAGTAATATTTATAAAATTTAAAACTATATTACCACTAAGTATATTAAGCCTAGATATTTCATTTGTGTGACGTGTTCAATAAGAGAATCATTTATTTTAATATGTGGCATTTCAATATCCTTTTTTTTTTGTTTTAAAAGTACGATTTTGGTTTTATCTATATTGACTTTTAATTTGTTGCACAATAGCCAATCTGTGTATTTCTTTAAACCTGTATTAACAATGCCCTCTAATTCCTGAAAATTTCATTAGTATAAAGTAAAATAGTATCGTCCGCAAATGTATAATACTGAGGTCTTAGTCCTGCTTCCGTTAAATTTAACACATAGAGTGAATACAAAAGTGGCCCAAGGACCGATCCTTGGGGCACTCCATACTCAGTAGTTTTCACTTCACTTACCTAATTACCAAGCTTAACATATTGGTTTCTATCCTGCAGGTTTGCTTCCAAGAGGTTATATATAGTTTCCCTAAATCCCAAATTATACAATTTGTCCAGTAATATATTTACACTTACTACATCGAAGGCTTTTCTAAGATCAATAAATATAGCTACTACAATTTTCTTATTGTCCAATTCGATCGAAATTTTATTTACTAAATTTACTGTGGCACTTAATGTCGAAATTTTTTTACAAAACCATATTGAAAATCATTCAAATTTATGTATTTCTCAATAAAGTAAAAAAAAAATACTTTCTCTAATATCTTTGAAAATACACCAACCAGACTAATGGGCCTATAGTTATTGATATCGGATTTTTCACTTGTCTTATATATTGGATTTATTTTCGTGATTTTCAGTTCATCAGGGAAGTTTCCAGTATGTATAGTATTATTTACTAACTTTGTTAATATTGGAATTAAAGTATCACTTAAATTTATTAACTCCAATACTGTTATTTCCTCATGTCCTGGGGCTGAATATTTTTTCAGTTCTGTAATAATTTCCCTGATTTCCTGTTTATCCGATGGCTGCATATACATGGTTTCATTACAGTAGACTTCACTAAATATTAAAGCATTTTATTATTCCGGCTCTAGAGCCTGGATATCGGTGTTTATACCCTCTACAATATTTTTTCCTATTACGGAAAAATGACAATTTAACTGATTAACTATATCTAAAGGATCAATAAACTTTATACCGTTAACATTGAGGCTATCTATTTTCGATTGGGTACCACTTTTTTTGACTAAATGATTAATAAAACGCCATTGCTTTGTAATGTCACTATCTGTCTCTTCCCAGTTTTTTCTATAATAACTATTTTTTAAAGACTTACCTTTGTTACCTACTATGTTTTTAAAAGCTTTAATTTCATTAACATAATTTTGATCGCTCCTATTTTTAGACAAATTTTTATATAGTCTGTCACGCTTATCCATTAGGTCAAGTAGATCAGCTGTTATCCACATGTTATGCTTTCTACACCTTGTGTATTCTCACTGTGACTTACAGTCCTGTATAGATTCTATCAGTTGTTGGAACGAATCCATTGCCTTTTCTTCTAATCGGTTATGAAATATTTTCTTATTTATTATGATCTATTCCCTTCACTTCATAAGTTGTCTTTGGTTTATATATTTGCACTTTTTCAGCAAAATAGATCATTAACACTCTATGATCAGATTGAGGGTTCTCCTCTACACTAATCACATAATCCCTACTCCTATCCTAGCTCATCAACACATGATCAATGAGGCTCGCAGTTTTGTCTGTCACCATGCTAATACTGTTTATGATACAAAAATTGTTAAGGCACACAGCCTTTTTGTAACTTCTTACCCCATTCGTTTCAATCAGCAGATCGATATTGAAGTCACCCACAATCATATGGTTTCTGTTATAGTGCGACATTAGGTTTTCCAGGTACTCTATAAGTTGATTGCTATCATAAGATGGCGGCTTGTACATGACACTGACTTTTAGATCTTCATTTCCAACTTTTGCACAAATCCAGCAATATTCTTCTTCTGGGGATGACTTACCAAGTTCTTGATATCTAATCCTTTTTCTAATATATAATGTAGTGCCTCCACCTCGTTTGTTACGACACGAATGTAGTTAGTTGTAACCATTGAATTGGAAAAAAGTGGTCTCTGATTCACACAACCAGGTTTCAGGCAAAAGTGGCATATTACAATCGCTCCTTTTGAGAAGACATTGCACCTCGTCAGACTTATTTCTAAGGCTTTGTATGTGGTCGGGATAAACAATTGATTTTCTATTGCTTAAAACCATAAAGGAGGAAGTGGTATCTTAATTATTAATAAATTAACCATTTTTTTTTACTACTAACATAATAAATCACCATTATTTACTCCATTCCTCAAATGAGAAGTAACATTTCTCACCCTAGGTAAATAATAATATTAAAAAAAAACCTAGGTCAATAATAAAACGGAAACGGAAAATATCAAAATGTCAAACTTGTTAGTTTGACAACTATTACTAGTTGTCATTTCGGATTATTTGAAAAATGAGTAGGAAATGATTAATTTCAAAATCTAATCAATTCAAATAATGATAAGGATTGTATCAGTGCTATTAGTAAAAAAATTATATACAGTATGACTCACTTTTCATGACTCCCCATAATATTCTTATTAATAATGCGATTTTGTCAAAATTTAGATGGAAAGAAGGTACTTTGTATGTATGGAGCTGTCAGGAGATTATTAGCGTTTTTTGGCGAGTAACTACGGTTAACTACAAGTAATACTGAAGTAAGTGCCAAGCGGACACCCCACCACAAATTATACTGTCTGCTTCTGTCTTCGCCAAAATACCGTAGTTAAATCTTGCAGTGCTAGAAAAGAATATAGATATTTTGCATATTTATTTGAATATGATCAGTTTGATCAGTGCAGAACGTTTACTCATATTTTTAATGACAGAATGGTGGCCTCTGGAGATAAGCAAACTAATGGTATTTTTTCGATGAATATGTTCTGGATACTTTATGCTGCCCAAATCCCATTTGGGGCACATTTGTGTAGGAATTCCGATGCGTATGAGGCTTCTATAGAAGAATTTCATGAACGTATAATTTACAAACTTGTTCAGAATGGAAAAACAAACATTTCACATGTTTAACGTTTCAAAATTAATCCGCCATGACTTCATCAAACCTCGAGTACCACACCTCGTCACGTATGTAAGTTGTAGTAAGCCGTAGTTGAAAAATGATGATGTAATAGTGACGTCACGAAACTTCCCCTCACTTACCACAATTAAATTAATCCTTGTGAAAACAAAGTAGTTTCCTGTTTCCCGTAATATGCCGTGGTTAATTGTACTTAGCTCGCGAAAAAACGCTTCTTGTTACGATATCTGTCAGTTAGACAACAGAGCTTCCAGGCTACTTGATATTTCGAATTATATGAAAAATAAGTAGAAAATGACTAATATAAAAATCAAATCGAATCAAATATGGCAATATATCAGTGTTAGTAGTAAAAAAAATTCTATATATACCTCGGTTGAGAAGGCCATTATTAACCTCGCACATTATATCTTTCGGCGCTCCGCACCTCAGGATATAAAAGTGCTCGGTAAATAATGGCTTACTTCTCAACCTAGGTATATAATATACTATTAATAAACTGTATTACCATAGGGTAGTGATATTATATCTATAGGATGAACTGAAACATGTATTTGCTTTGATTTAATTTAATAATGCAGGTGTAAATTGCATTTGAATATTAGAAAGATAAATAAAGCATTTTTTCTTCAAAAGTCAGTAAATCCATCATTACTCGACTCTGTAGGCGGCAGTGAAGTTTCGTTTTTCCTCCGCCGGAGCTTTACTTTTCACTTTTCTGCCGGCGGAGGTAAAAGTGTTCTCATAGCAACATAGATACAATACAAACAAACATCAAAATAAGCGTCAACAACTCAAGAGTTATTAAACTAAAATTTGTATTTATCACTCAATTTGTGATTGTATTTCTAAAAATCACTAATTTAGGAACAAAATGGTTATTATTTGATCGAACTTACTCCATAACTGCTTATCAATACGGAACTAAAACGCAATCGAAGATGCAATTAAAAAAAAAATTATTGTTGACAGTGTCCACTGACAGCTTTATGTGACATTACTATATCAACAAACTGAGCCTATTCACCGACACCGCACCGGTCTAAGCCGCCTTGCGAACCCATTTATCTTTGATAATTAGATATTATTACTATTAAAAAGAGATGTTTTTGCATTAATTTGTCGACATTTGAAGAAAAAACAGCATATTTTATTTGGAGGAAAAGTTACTTTTCATGGCTTGCTCTCTATTACCAGCCTCACTCCGTTCGGCTGTTAAACACGAGCGCGCCATGAAAAGTATCACTTTTCCTCCATATAAAATAATATACTATTCTATATTAATTTCAAGCATTATAAATAATAACTGTTACTCAAGATATCCTTTTCTTTACTTTAAAATATAAAATTCAAAGGAAAATGATGATTGAAATATAAAATTCAAAAGAAAATACTGGAATGACGTTCCAATTCAGTGACTATTGGTAAATTTAAATAAAAGGAAACTTTAAATTTGATAATAAATAGAGAAATAGAGGTACAACCTCTAATAATGAGTCTTATGACTCAAAATAAGTAAGTACTATGACTTTACTTAGGCCCTTGGCACATAAACGAAAACTGAGCGCAATTGTGCTTCAATTCAATTAAAGATAATATATTCACTATCTCGCATCGAGATAGAAATTAAGATAAAAGATAAAACCACATAAATTTACTTATGTGAAATTAATCTCTCATAAATGCAAAATAGTGTCGGTATATCAGGATTGAGACTAGACAGGGTGAATGCTGACATTTATATTATGCTTGATGTAAGAAATGAATTGAAAATGAATGAATGAAAAGAAAAAATATTAAAACTAGCAATACTGTGAGGGAAAATTCGGAGAAATTCTACTGAAAATTCAATTTACTACCTTTGCAGGAATGTATAGAATTAACCCAAATAATACTGTTCAATTTGAATAAAAATACGTAAAATAATGTGCGTGACCACTGAACGATAAAATAATTGCGATCTCCCTAAATTTGGACTAAGCCTCTTTCAAATTACATGAATTTTATTAATGAGAAGCGCAATTATTCACCAATAAATCGGTATTATTACCCAAAAGGTCACGACAATAATTAAAAAATATTGAAGCTGTAAGCTAATTAAAAGTGAAATATAAAAATGCTAAATCCTAGCTTAAGTCAGACAAGACTAAGCGAATCATAAACAAATATTAATTATGTGTTTAAAAATGAAAGAATTAGTTAAATATATTGCAAGATAAATTAAATATTTCAAGATTAAAAAAATCAACATTCACCCGTCAACGTCTCAACACAAGATAAAACATCTCGTATTCAAAATTCAAGACGTTGGACAAATTATGCTTGCTGATGTTTTATTGGCTAATTTATAACATGTGATTAACACCATAAATCACGTAGCGTCAAGTAATAGAAATATCCAATATTAAATATAGTAATCTATAGTAAAATAAATTCACGAATTGTAGGTACAAAATAGCGCCCTAGCGCTTCTAAAATCATTATTTGCACGAAATAAACCCATTCGTAAATAGATGTCACTGGCGACTTAAATATTAAATATCGAGAATCATTTTCAATTGAACCCAAATTTTAGTGTAGCGGAATAAGCACATATTCCGTTACAGGGTGCTATTTATTTAATTGCAGGTGAAAGAAAACGCTAATCCTTTTCAGTTGATAATCCAAGTATGCATATCAGACTGCCAATCACAAAGTTTTTGGCTTTATTTTTGAGATTATAATTATTATTAGATTATAGTTATAATTATTATGACCTTTAAAAATTTTACAAAACTTATCATCAACATAAAATATTAACAAAAAATATTTAGGAGTATTACGTTTAATAAATTATAATTTATAATACAATATAATTAATATACGTATATAATAATACTGGTTGAAGCGAAAAGAGAAACAAGTGGTCATTCTAATACCTCACCCAACTTTAGTCGACATTGTTTTACTACTGTCTGTATAATGATTTTATTCGTAGAATTTTACAAACATGAAGTTTCTAATTAGGGCATTCAATATTACAAAAATATCTAAATATTTATAACAAAAAGGGAATAATCTTTTTGAAATATTAGCTAAGACTTAAGACTTGATAATTTTCAGAAAGGTATATTAGTATTCCGAAGAGTGTATTGAGATTCCCCGGAGATTTAAAATTAGATGGTCAGTTTAGAAAATTGTTATATAAGTATTCGATGCTATCTGACCAAGTGCGTTATGAGGGGACCTACACTGACGGGTGGAAAATATTGCCGCGACGAAGTTATAGAATAGATCGAATCACGGCAATTGCACGAGTGCTGTTGTATGCCGTAGTAAGGGGCCCATACATTATGAAACAAATTGCGCAACAAAGCGATGCGCAACATTGCGTTGCACAACTGCATCACCCATACACTTGGTAAAATTTTGGTCAAACTTTAGTTAAAAGTTCTGCATTGTTCGAGAAACAATCATGTCCTCAAGTGTAACTCTCTATACAGCGCAATGAATTCTCTCCAAAACTGTCTATATTTAACGGTCGTCATGATTACAAGAAGCAACTGGGAGCACAAGCGGGTACGGACAGTGTAAACTTTGTAGTCTCGAGCCGCGAGTCATCGAGCCAGCCTATGGCCGTCATACGTGTTCCATGTCTTTCCGTTCTAGCAAAACTCCTCTAACGCCGCGGTGGTGCAATAGGCAGGGTGCTTGACTGTCATTCCTGCGCTGCGAGTTCGATTCCCACCGGTCGCGACAGATGTTTTGTTTACCTTTTTGTTAAAGATATGTTTTTTATTAATTTACCTTTTTCCTTAATTTTGGGTTAGTTTGGGTTAGTTTCTGTTAGCCTTGAGTTAGTTTTGGTTAGCACTTGGTTAGGTCTTGTTGATTGAGCCCCCGTAGCGAGCGAAGCGAGCGGAGGGACATGCAAAGCCATTATAATACCCCGGCTGTTGAATCGTAACTAGGGATTTAGCGTATCGTTTAGTTACAATATGTGCTAGCACAACAAACGAAAAAATTGGCGCCAGATTTCTCGTTATGTTCCTCAGCTGGCTCGCGGCTCAACGGCTCGAGACTACAAAGTTTACACTGTCCGTACCCGCTTGTACTGGGAGCGACGTCGGTCGCGCCAAGAAATCTAGCTGGCAACTAAAATATTGAACAACGAAGCGCAACACACAACACACATACACTACGCAACGTGTTGCGCAAACAGTCCCGTTGCACAAAATTTTTCAAACATTCTTGAAACTTATCAAACAATTGCGCAATGCATCAAACAGGGCCATACATTTGCAACGTGTTGCGCAATAGCCTGTGTTGCGCAATTTGTTTGATAATGTATGGGCCCCTGTAGACGTGTAATGAGCAACAATTCGTCTACGACCAATACAAAAAAACTTTATATTAATTTCAATTGAAAAAGTTAAATATTGACGTTACTAATAATTCTACTTTGGATACTTTCTGCCAATGTATTATTAAAAAATTAGATACGTAATAATAATAAATATATCACTAGTAGCGTAATGATTTTATTACGTAATTCGACTAAATAAAAATTAAAGACGTACTGTATAGATCGTACATAAAATATCTAATATTCTTAAAAAAATAATTTATATATTAAACCAAAATTTGCTAAAATATATTTACTCGGCTTAATTATTATCAGTTGCTACTCTACTTGATTAAATGATGTTATCTATAGCAGTCGAAAGATAAATTACTTATGGTATTATATATCATAAGTAAATACCGTCACTGATATTTGGAATTAAAAGTTGTTTTTTATTTTTTCAGACTGCCAATGAAAAATCTTTCGACCAATGGGTGAAGACCATAGCCATCGAGCTGATACGTCAAACACCGCTTGATGCCATAAAATATCTTGATATCCTCACATTGGCACAATGTTGGAGCAGGAGAAACGACGTGTATACGAAAGACTGGAACTTCAACGACGTCACTATTCAAAAAGAACAGCCGTGTGTAAATTGCTCAATAAATAGGCAGGATGAAGCTAAAGACACCTCTACAGTTCCGAACTGGAACTATGAGAGACTACCACGCGTTACTGATTCAAAGGAAAATATGCCTAAGCTTCTTGTCAAAATCAATGTACAACCTCCAACAAATACCATATCTGCACCTCAGAGCCCCAACACTCCCGAGGAGGTTGTTGAGACCTTACTTAAAAAATGCCAAAACGTTGAAACCTATGTGCCAGTTAAGGAAAAACTGTTTTTATTCGAGTCTCTGTGTAAAATGGGACGAAAAGTGAGGAGCTCTGAAGATGTCTCGCTTAAGCCTGAAAAATCAGCGACAAAGAGGGCCAAGTCTTGCCACGACCTCAGTAATCTTAATACACAGATAGCGGTTAGGGAAATTTGCAAATATTTTGAGGACAGGGGCAATAGTGATGAAAAAAATAAATCACCTCATAAAGCTGTTTATAGTAATTTGAGAAGATATTAGACTTTTAATACCGGCATACATTTTTTCTACATAAATTATATGAATGTAACGCAATTTTATAAAACCATAAATGAGGATTTTCAATAAAATTATATTATTCAGTTGCTCTAGCTAGGTGATTATATGGTTCGGGTATGGAATAATTTGGAATACCTACATGCATACATTTTCAAAAATATGTAACTTGTTTTATATAAATTTGTGCATATTATGCAAATAATTATTAGTAGATACAATACTGAATTTAGAAAAAATTACAATGGTAAAAGATATTTTACATTGATTAATGAGAATTTGACTAAATGATATTCCATGTTTGACCTGTTAAGATAGTTATATCTACACTCGATAAGGGTAGTGTTTTAGTAGATAAGGCTAGTGATGCATACAATATTTTATATTTTATATTTCAAAATAAAAAGTAAAAACGTTGATTCGACTTGAATGGACTGTATGCACTTTTCTGATTGAGACGAGATTGATTTAAATAAAGATTTGTGTATTAACTAAAATAAAAATACATAAGTTTATGAAGCGAAAAAATTAACTTTAAATCTTTTGACGGCGACAACTATTTCTATGGTTACGACGAAGGCATTGTTACATGTTAACATTTTCGCCCAAACATGCCGCCCACCTTAAAAACGTCAATTTCAACAGTTTATGGTTTAGTATATCAATCAGTCAATTAGTAAGACGCACACACGTGCCGCAGCACGCTTACTTCGTCGCTTCAGAGCAGAAGTAGCTTAACTGCAAAAATTAAATTTTACAGGAGAGGGTTTTTTTCACTTCACATTCAGGTTTTTGATAATATCGTTATACAAATTATATTATTGACATTAAGGGTGAAGCTTTATGATATAGTTTAGTCCAAAAGAATGTATTTTGTATACTTTGGAAAAATCTGGATATAGCATAGTTTGCGTTATCTGACGTGTGACTTAGGATAGTTCTGCAATCAGATAGAATATACAGGAATAAACGATAAGGTACATAGGATAGTTCTGCAGCGTTTATTTTTTGCTTTTTAGAGTAAAATCAAAACACATTTTTCTAAAACTATTTATTTTGATTTTAATGAGAGTTAATAAAAACAAATAATTTTACAAAAAATAGACAACTAAATGAAAAACGATACAAAAACTTAAATGAGCAGAAAAGTAGGCAAACTTAATTCTAATTAGAATCCGAATCTCTTTCTCCTTGTGCAGTAGAGGGAAAGTTTTTAAATAACTCGTGACATGGTATAATATGACTTTTTTCTGACATAAGAAATTCAATGGATTGAAATAAGCCATAGGCAATAAAAATATCAAAACAAAAAGAATGACCCTATTTTGTTCTGACCTGCACAGTTATCAGACCATATTATCAAATTTGACCTGGATGTCAGAACACCTTCATTTAAAAGATAGAACAAACAAGAAGTAATTTTATTGGAACCACGCCCGGCTAATCCCTCATGACATAAATACATAAATCCCGTTCTGGTGTCTCCTATATGGATACCAAACTTAAAGTATGAGAGCTGCAAAAGATAAAACATATCTGAGTGTGTTAATGTGCTCACCAATAAAACTTGTTCTAAATCCATTTATAAAACACATACGTTACTATCAGCTGAAATTTTTTCCTTAAAAGTTGTTGAGTTTGTTCGGCCTTGCCGTGGTGAACTTAAAGTTTAATATTAGCGGAGCTGCTAGATTCTACATTAACCAAGATTTTGCAGTTTAGTTTTTCGCATAAGTTACAGGTGTCCACCGATGGAATTTGAGAATGCTGGGCTTGAATGTTGAACTGTAAAATTTGTAAGTAATCTCAGTGTTTGGGTACAACTTCTTAAAAGCTTTGAAATTCCGATTTGTGTTTAAGTCCGGGCCTAGATATTGCTGAGTCGATTTTGCTCTTGCGTAATGACTGTCTTGCCGCGGAATGGAATTAACATGCATTTCATGTGATTATTCTGCTTATCATTGCAACAAGTTTCTCCTACTTTCTTCTTGGAAAAAAGTATGTCCACTTTTATAGGACACCAAATGTATCAGCAAAAGTATTCTTTCACACGCAAATTCATTATTATCATTAGGAAATGTATAGCTAACTGTGGTTTGCTTTTAACTTTCCTTTGGATCCTTGTATGAGTCGCGACGACGTTTCTCATTCTTGTCAAGTGGATAGTCCCATTAGATATGTACCTTGTGCTTTTGAATTCTCAGCATAAAACTTTTTAAATAGGACTCTTCGTATTTCGCAGTTTATACTTTTACACTTCAACTTCCATTTGCAGGAAAGCTGCAAAGAGAAACTTTCATAGACACTTAGATTCAAAATGGCTTCATTTATGTACTAGCCTCTCGGGATGGTTCCTGCTTTTCCGGTTTCAAAACACCTTTTCGAGTTTTATACGCTTTTGCAGACATCACCCTACATTGACTCTCTCGATTTTTTGAAGAACCTATAAGTGCAGACAGTTGCTGATTTTCGCAAATTTTTATACATTAAATGAAGACTGCAAACGTAAACTAACGTCGACCCACTGACAGACGCCGCCAGGATGCACCCTTCATGTGAAATAGCTTGCGGACATACCAGAAGCAACACTCATAAGCTCAGCAGGTAACACACAGTAATTCTAGTAGATTAATTTTATGATAATACTGTATTTCAGCGAGAAATAGTAAACTTTACGTTTCTAAGGCAAAACCTCATTATATCAAAAAAAAATTGGTGTGTGCTTAAGACCGCACGACAGAAGTGAAAACTTCAACAAACGGGGTCATCGTTTGTCACAATTTCGATCCGAGCTTTCGTTGCATAGATACGGGCAAAAAACGGTTTTCCCCCAAAATTCCCCCTCAAATTAGAGCCACGGTCCCCCCCGTATCGTCTAAGATGGCCCCTCATGGGGCGCACCTACCATAAAAATTTCGACCCCGTACCTCTTCCCGTTCTCCCGAAATTAATTATTTAAGTTTTTCCTTCTCCCCCCTCCCGTGGCCAAACGGCAGGGGTACGTGGTCCCGTTTTCGTCCAGGGTCTTCTTTTTACCCCGGCTACATCCCCTGAAAATTTCAGCCCTCTACCTATACGGGAACATGCCAATAGAAGGAGCGTTACGTTACATATCCGAGCATGACGCGTGACGGCTCGGTCTCATTCAATCCCCACAAAAAAAAACGCAAAACGCGCCTAAAGAAGTTTTCACTTCAAAAATGGCACTTACTCCTTTTGACACTTCCATGCTTCAATTATTTCCCTGTCTTACGAGTTTCGTGATTCTCTCAGTTCTTCTTCTTCGGATGCATCTTTTTAATTAACACAATGACAACCGTCCTTACTGTTCGAAAGCGTCCACTGTACTCATCAAAACACCAATGTGCAAAACGAAATGCTCCTAACTGCATTTTTCAAGTTAGAATAAGTCTGATTCCAAGGCGCGGCAATTTTGTACTATTATTGGTAAACAGAACTAACCTAACTCGACGCTAAGCTGGATATCGACCACTTCTACGTTAGACAGAACTATCGTATCTCCATGAGCCGCCGGACTCAGGTCTATTCTGTTGTAGTCATTGGTGCAGAACAAGCCGATCTCCAATCAAAATTTCTCTTAAGTTTATGGTTTAAGATAGGATGGTTCTGCATTCAAATTAGAATTTAATTTTGAGATAGGATACTTTTTCAGTTGACTATTCACTCCGAACTAATAAAGGTAAGACATAGACGACTTCTGCATCAAATCCGTGATGGTTTAAACTATCCTAAGTCATTAAAAACCAAAAATGTCGAATTTTGGAGTTAGGCTAGTTCTGCTCTGAAGCGACGACTTATGGACTTATCACCGAACTGCACTCGTAAGAATGTAATGAACGCCGATTTACCCTATTCCTTTACTTACTGTGAATTCGGCCCTTTCTTCACCTCCTGTTCATTATCTGTAACCGGGTTCGCAGTACCAGTGTGTTGACACCCTATTTCGTCGTAAAACTATTTATCTATACACTTGGGCAACCGCCCATATTGCGCCACTTAGTTGAAAACCACTTTATGCCTCTTACCAATACCGTAACCCGGGGTGACTGTAGCCCCTAGGGGTGAAAATGGCCAAATATTGAAAAATGTTTAAAAATTCGTAACGTTAAAATTTAGATATTCTTAATTAAACAACTGATGGAAATTAATAATATATACCTGAAAATATAGAATGCAAGCGTTTTTACATATCTAACGTTTATCTTTTGTTTTTCGTAGTCAGTAGAAAAGAACATGCAAAATGGCCTAAAAAGTGCCGTAATAACTTTGTTCTTCACGCCGCGGTTTTTAACACCAAAAGAATTATGTTTATTTTTAAGGCATACCAAAAGGTTCTACTACCTATGTTACACTAAATTTTGTTTGAAAACTTTTGGTGTTTTGAGATAAGATGAGGCCATATTCACCCCTTACTATTTTTACATCTTTTGGGGTGACTCTGGCCACACGTAAAACGCTGGAGGTGGCAACGCGTGCAGAATAACATATTTTTATGCAGGGAATAATGATCGTTACAAATCATTAGCACAGCGTTAGTCACAGTCCAACTAAGGAAGAGGTATCAGAAAAGTTACCACAGGGATAACTGACTTGTGGCGGCCAAGCGTTCATAGCGACGTCGCTTTTTGATCTTTCGATGTGGGCTCTCCTATCATTGCAAAGCAGAATTCGCCAAGCGTCGGATTGTTCAATTTTGTACTTACGTTTTAATCGCCTACTTACCACATATTATTTATAGGAACCTTTATTTTTTTTATTAGTGGCCATAGTCACCCCGGAGAAGGTGTTAGAATGGGTTTTAAGGAAATTGAAATACTTGGTCATAGAGGCTCCAAAGCAGGGGGTGAAAATGGCCACCTTTTTTTTTTTAAAGGGTGGAATTTTTTTTTGCTTTAGAAAAACTCATGAAATCGAATATACATATATCCTTCCTATATATGAACCATTTTTGAACTGGTTAACTATTAAATTCGAAAGATTGTTGAGATTTGAAGATAATAAGTGGATCATAGTCACCCCGGTTTACGGTACTTAATTCTATTCTCAGGTATATTAAATATAATATTAAATGAATGTAAGCCACATCAGTTTCGTTTTGAAATTAATAAAACAATTGAAGGGGAGCATTTTAATAGTGGCTAAATTTATTCACTTATTTTTTAATATGACCTCGTATCTACAGCGCCAGACAATCAGTCCTTGCACATTAAAAGAAAATGACACTGGTATTATTTAGACACTGTGAATTTTTTTCAGTGTATCAACTTTCCTAGAATATTATATTTTACTAGCCAGTCAAACAATTATAAAATAAACTCAATTAGCAATAATCTTTTCCCCAGTGAATTAACTAAATAAAATACGGAGTATGCTAGCACTAACTATTTTAATGGGATACTCATTTAATTATCGAGTACATACAGCAATAAATATTTCCCAATATACAGGCACTCTACGCCTCTTGATTTAAAACTAAACTTACTATCTAACGCTAGCACTGAAATTATTCATGAACTTTTTGCAGACAGACAACGATAAATGTTTTCAAATATACAAGTACTCTACATATTATGTCTTAAAACTAAACTTACTGTCTCACTTAAGCACTGAATTGTTTTACTGTAATACTCATGAAATTCATGCAGACATAAAACAATAAATGTTTCCAAATATACAAGCGCTCTTCACATTATGATTTAAACTATACTTACTATCTAACGCTAGCACTGAAATTATTCATGAAATTCTTGCAGACAGACAACGATAAATGTTTTCAAATATACAAGCACTCTACACATTATGTCTTAAAACTAAACTTACTGTCTCACTTAGGCACTGAATTGTTTTACTGTAATACTCATGAAATTCTTGCAGACATAAAACAATAAATGTTTGCAAATATACAAGCACTACACATTATGATTTAAACTAAACTTACTGTATAACGCTTAATGTTAACCCGGAACCTGCCATCGTAGCCGCCCTTGCTCCTGTTTGACCATCTTCTTCCTCGATGGATAACGAATTTTCAACCACGTTTCTTTACTTTACTTTTCGAACCGACGACATGAATTTACTTAATTACTTAGTTATTTCCACGAGCCTTTAAACTGTGAGGCACTAATTTCGGGTTGGTCAACACTGTGGCCCTAGTAGCAGACTTGAAAAAACAAAGGTATATTATAAATTTCTCGCGCCCCAATCGGGCATTAGGACCCACTACAAATGGATAGACTTAAAAAAATTTGGATTTGGTCATTACGAACCACAGCAACTATTGTTTAGCCCTGAATCTGAAAATGCCAAGAACTTCCGATCCATCCCGACCGAAAGGCTGTGTGTCGCGGTAACTTGCTGTCTAAATGCTTCGAGTTCAGTGTATCAATAGTGTTAGCGAAGCGTGTATATTTATTCCGTTAGAGACAAAGTTGGTTCGTGAGACAGAGGTTAATAAACTTGTAATAAATATTTATAGGTTCCCGCCGAGGTCGGATTCGAATTGGGCTTCGTCAAAAACCCCCCTAATCAGAATTTTAACCCTCCAGGTCGAACGACACCAAGAGGCTCTATTTAGGATCCGCTAGGCGACTTAGCGACTTAAAATTTTAGGTGAGGGTTCGGACCGATGCCCTCCATCGCCCTGCCGAAAACGAAATAGTTCAAAATTTAGGTAGAAAAGGCCGGTAGGAGCCGAATTTCCGGTAGGCTCGAAATACGAAAAAAAACCATCTCCTGAATATAAAATGGCCTACGAAAGCGTTTTTCTTCGAAATAATATTTAGGGGTCCAAAACCACGATTTTCGATCCGCGGTTCCTATTTTGAGAACGCTCGCCCCATAGGTTCCTATGGGGCGAGCGTTCTCGAAATAGGAACCGCGGATCGAAAATCGCGCGGAGCACTTTTTTCAAGTCGAATCCGTAGGGAGGACATTTTTTTGGGTCTCGTTCCGAAAAAAGTATTTTTTGACCTCGTCCGGCTCCTACCGCGGAACCTATCGGAGGTAGGGTCCCGCCGAGGTCAGATTCGAACTCGGCGTCGTCGAAAACTTCCCTAACCCAAATTTCAGCCCTCTGTCTTCACAGGATCACCTCGGCCCCTAAATAGGATCCCCAAGGTTCAAAAAAAACATCCGTTTAGACGGTACCCGTTTGACCTACCACACCGACTTTCGTCGATTTTAACCGATTAAATCGATTTTTTATCGCGGAGCCCACCCACTAGGAGTCACAGTTTTTTATGTCCAAATTCGTTTTTCCCGACCCCGAAAACCTCCGATTCCCCATTTTCGCCTAAATCAGAGCTGTCTCGTGTTCGGTCTAGTACCAGCTCACGTTCTAAGGACATAAACAAATTTTTATGTGTCTTTTTTATTTATGTATTATTAGTACACTAAATAAAAGTAACAAAAACAGTTAAAATTGTTTAATTTTGACTTGAACAACAAAAAAGTAGATAATTACATCTATTTATAAATAACCGGTCTTACAGACCGAGGTTAGTAAAACTGTAATTTTCTGAAGGTTAGTTTCGAAGGGTTAGGTTAAGACTGATTTTTCTCCGATATTTTCACGCTTTTATAGCAGCTTTTTGACGCATTTGTTCCCCAGAAAAATTTGGAATCTGTGCACCTGCACGAAGTTCACATGTGAGGTTACGCAATTGCTCCCAATTCTCGACGAAAACACGATTCGAGTTGTAACTGGTTTTATCTTCCCATCTCCCAAAAAGTTCTTTTTTAGTTCACACGTGTGTTCAAAGTCCACATTTCTTGAAATAAATCAGGTGCTGGCCGTGGTCGCCAGACCAACACGAATGATGCCATCTGGTATCAACTCCAATAACTCTTCCAATTTTCCCCTTGGAGATCGATAAACTATCATCTATAACGAGAACTAAACTTCCTATTTTAAGTAAGTTTGGATAGTTATTTTTCCATTTGATGCGTACTCTGCAACACGTTTTTCTTCTTGAAGTTAAAAGTAAAGATTTTTAATTAAAAGGAAACCTAGCCCCGGAGAGTCGTATTGCAAATGCCCGGCCCTGGTAGTGGGGTCGTTAGAGCGCCACCAGTTCTTTCCAACTAAACTGAAAAGCTCCGCGAGTGTTGTGCAGGGTGGCTAGGCCTGCTTATTAAATTAAAAGGTACTCAATCTCAACTTAACAAGAAAACAAGAAAACACAATCTATAATTTAAGGAACAATCTATTGGCTACTAAGTTTTTTTTGGCAACACAGCAACAATACTACGGTAAAATAGCAAGTTAAAGATAAAAGAATGTCAAATGACTATTAAATTTAAGTAATAATTGGTAAAATATGGTGATTGTACAGAGACCAATTCTGTTGTTAACACTCGCTACTGTATGCCTTACATCTAAATGCGCTAAATACTACAATCCGAAGGGATCACTTTGATTTTACCTAAGCTAATTACATAGATGTATGCTGCACGTAGCAAAAATAATAGGTAGTGTTAAATGGTCACAACAATTAAATCAACTGATCCGATAAATGAATAAAAAATAATTAAATTACTGAAACTATTGAAAGCTTGGCTGTCAATGCTTGATTTATATTGAAATATTAGAAACTATTATTAATCGGCAAGAAAAATAAATGATTTAATGAAACTTGGCTCTTTTGAGGCACAATCTATAGTGCAAAATTCATTATAACAAATCACAAAAAAAGAAATAATAATGCAGATAAATGCTTCTGTACGAGATCCGTCAAACTCTGGTGGAGGCACCGGGTACCTGTTGGTACTACTATGGCTCTGACCCCGAGGATAGAACCCGCAGAGGACTCGGCAATACAATGTAGCCTGATATTATAAGTAGTGGCCCGGTAATTAAACTAGTAGCCCGATGGAACTAGGGCCCGCTAATTGAAGTTGTGGCCCTGTAATTGGACTGTGGCCCGCTAATTGAACCCTGCAATAAACCAATACGCATTAAACAAATCCCCCTTACTTTAATGAAAAAAACTATAGCCCCCCTTGCATAAATATATTTTCTTTATAAAATAAATTCCCCCAAAAAATTATCCATGGACTAAAGAAATACTAAGGTACAGACAACTTCAATATAAAAAAAGATCGGTATGAATCACCCCTAAAAGAAAATATAAATTTTCCCATATTATGATCAAAACTAAAGTTACATTAAAATAAAAATTCAGATTTGATAAAATGGAATAGATAAGATAACCCATAGAATGCAAATGGTGGACAATGTACAAAAAAAAAGGTTAACACAGATAAGGTAATTAAATCATTAATTCAGACAAAAAAAACTGTAGCAATAATTACCTCGCTCGAGTGTGAGGGATACTGGAGGGCTGACGGTCTCGGTCTAGAAACAAGAGAAAATAGCCTTTGGCAACATGGCGGCCACGCGCTTCACAAGCAATAGAAATAAATGAATTCCAGAGAATATGCATACCTAGTGCAGCATTCAGATCCCGATAAATCGGTCATGTCAAAACACCAAGAGAAACCACAATAATATTCCCAAAGAATGGGTAGAATTAAATCACAATACTGAATCCCGGTCAGAAAATCCCAGTCAATATATCCCAATGATTAATATCCCATGCCAAAATATCCCATATAAAAAAATCCCATGGCAAAAATATTACTCTACAAAAAAATCCAACTAACCCAAACTAACACCCACCGGGGCTTCGCCCCTGAACCTCATTCAGGCTTTGCCCTTAAACCCTACCGGGGCTTCACCAATTTACGTGAAAGTGGAACGCTTCACATGTAATGAAGGATACGCGTAATTGAAGAAACCTACACAACAAACACAATATATTTGTATTTGGGATGTTTTTGTAGTGGGTTATTTTTGTTAGGGTATTTTTTATTTTGGGGTATTTTGGCTGGGCTAAAACTGACTGGGATATTTTCTTCTGGGATTTTCTGACCGGCCACCCATAATACTAAATGTTGAGTCTCTATAACTGCACTAACAGCAAACCTTCTTCTCGCCTTGAAAGGTATTCTTAGAAGGACCCTTTTTTCGTTTCCGTCAATTTGCCTTTCTACTTCCCCGAGATTAAAGCGTCGCGCAAACCAAAGCGGTGGCGGTGGCGGTAAAATACTGTACGTGTATTTGCCAGATCGCTTCTGTTTGCGGTCTTTAATTAACTTACACGCACAGTATTTTACCGCCACTGCAACAAAATTGTTAAAAATATAAATCGGTTTGCTGGCCGTTATACGGTAATGTAATATAAATTAAGCAAAGCTATCCTCATAACAACAATATCCTATTTTAGTGATTGGATCAAACCTAAACGATCGGTGCCTCGCTTATCAACTAAAATAAATATAGTCAGAAAGTGTTATAACGGCTAATATAAATATATCGTTAACCTATAATTAGAATAGAGATAATTTACATTAAGGAATATGGCAATTTTAAGCTTATTGTCAGCAAATCGAATCAATAAATTTAGAATTAATTAACCGATGAGTATTGACCTCTTTTCAATAACTCCTACCGCACAATATAGCATTTCTTTTGCTAAATGCGGCGTATAAAATGAAATTTAAAAATATTTGACACTGGCAAAATCGGACTGACAACTTGTAATTCTGAGACATATTCTTTACTCCAACGTTTCCAAAAATGCTGGACCATAAACTGCAGATGTTGAAATGTCTTAAGTCGGTTTCTTGGAACATCAGTGTAATCTTCCTCAAGTAACGTGGTTAGGGGTCTTCCACCAAAAAAGTGTGCTGGAGTAAGAGATGTCAAGTCTTGTGGGTCCGAAGATAAAGAGCAGATTGGTCTGGAGTTTAATACCCCCTCTATCTGAATCAACACTGTGCTCAAATCTTCGTAAGTAAGATTTGTGCCTCCGAGAACATGTTTGAGATGATATTTAACACTCCTTACACCAGTTTCCCATAAACCCCCAAAATTTGGTGCTCGCGGTAGTATAAAGTGCCAGGTTATACCTTCGTCTGCTAAAGAAGAGGCACCATTTGTACGCATAAACTGATGAAGAAATGAAATATTTATTGGTATTAATACACTAAAAAATGTTTATACAAGTCACAAAATAATACAATATTTAGAACGGTTATCATAACATTCATTAATGATCATTACACAATTAAAATTAATTCCTATAGTTAAGAACATTCACATATTATGAAATATTATACTAGGCATACACTAGATCAAGTTTAAAATAACATAACTTAAATACCACATATAAAAGGTCATAAAAGCATTAAAAAAGAAAATACAATTGAAGATACAATTTATAAAACGTTACTGTCTACTTATCACATGGTAGAGAAATCATTCTCAAGATAGTCCTGTAGGGAATAGAACGCTTTATCAACCAGATGATTCTTGACAGTTTTGGAGAACAAGTTGTCCTCCATCAATCATCCTTACATGCATTGGAAATTTACCACAATGGTAGCCAGTGCCCCTTGTTCGTGCGAGTCTGTGGAAATTAGGTCTTATGTTCCTACATTGTCTGGATGGTGGTCATGGAGGTCAGTATGATATGAAAATTTAGATAAGTTTGCCCTCAGGTAGGATAAGCAGTGAAGTATGTAGGTAAACCGGGGAGACTAGAGCCAATGCGTGCAGAATAACATATTTTTCTGCAGGGAAGAATGATCGTTACAAATCGTTAGTACAGCGTTAGTCATAGTCCAACTAAGAAAGAGGTGTCAGAAAAGTTACCACCGGGATAACTGACTTGTGGCGGCCAAGCGTTCATACCGCCGGCGCTTTTCGATCTTTCGATGTCGGCTCTTCCTATCATTGCGAAGCAGAATTCGCCAAGGGTCGGATTGTTTACCCTTGTACTTACATTTTAATAGCTTACTTGCCACAAATTATTTATAGGAACCTTTATTTTTTTTTTGTTAGTGGCCATAGTCACCCCGGAGAAGGTGTTAGAATGGGTTTTAAGGAAATTGAAATACTTGGCCACCCAATTTTTTTTTAAGGGTGTTAATAATTTTTTTTGCCTTAGAAAAACTCATGAAACCGAATATACATATATTCTCCCTATATATGAACCATTTTTGAACTGGTCAACTACACTTCGCCACAAAAGTATCGCATCACCACTATTTTACTATACCATTTAAAATGACAAGAATTTAATTAACCTTATAAAACGTAAATTAACAAAAAAAGGTGGTTTTATTCGAATTAACAGAAATAAAATAAAATTAACAGAAATAATAGAAAAAGAGTTCCTAGTAAATAACAGTTACAAAATAATTAACCCAACTTAGTAACGTGTATTTTATCCTCTCGCACGTGTGACATCTTCGCAACGTTGTGGCATGCTCCTGACTAATGCCTCTAAATAACCTTCCTTCAAATTATTCCATTCTGCAGTTAATAGCCTTTGCAAGTCTTGAAGATTACCTGCAATCTCGTTTCCAGTTCTGTAAAGGTGGTTCCAAACGTGTTCTATAGGGTTTAGGTCTGAACTACGTGCTGGCTAGTGTAAGACCTGGATATTGACCTCCTGAAGGTACTCAGTAACTATTCGTGCTACGTGAGGTCGGGCATTGCGATGCATTAATAGGAAGTCATCACCAATTAATGGAGCATAAGGGACATGTTCTTCCAAAATTTCGCTGATATACCTATCAGCAGTTAAGGATCCCCTATCTACATGGTTCCTGGTAAGTAGAGGGGCTGTAGCAGCAACTCTGGCTCTAATTCCTGACTGCCTTAACACTCGTCTAACAGTTTCCGAAGATACCCGTACATTCCGTGTCTTGAATACAAAACACTAATTTTTAGTTTACTTTAGCAAACATTTACTGTACAATAAACAAACTTGAAATGCAAACAAAACGTAGTTTGACAAAATCTAATTTGTTGGAATTTTCAACATTTTTATGGGTGATGCGATATTTTTGTGGCGGAGTGTATTAAATTCGAAACATCGTTGAGACTTGAAGATAATAAGTGGATCATAGTCACCCCTTCTTGTTCGTGCGAGTCTGTGGAAATTAGGTCTTATGTTCCCACATTGTCTGGTTGTCTGTATGATATGAAAATTTAGATAAGTTTGCCCTCAGGTAGGATAAGCAGTGAAGTATGTAGGCACTTGGAAATGTTAGCACCATGGAGGTGCAGTCCGAAAATTTTGTTCGCATGGGATGAGTGACCCCAGTTGAGAATAGCATAAGTCCTGTTAGATGAAAAATAGCCATGGTAAGCCGTCATAAGTGTAGGCAGAGAAACAAATCCAGCGAGATTTCTTATAAGGTAAATAATTCTAGATAGTTTTCCTGAAAGTTGCTCAACATGAGATTCCCACGTAAGACCGGGGACCATGCAGACACTAAGAAATTTTACCTGTGAATCGCATTGGATTGGTGGATTTTCAGTTCTGAGATTGAAGTTCATATTTTGGGACTTGGAGATGTTGAGACTCAGTTTCTTAGCCAGAAACCAGTCAGTTATGTCATTTTGCATGCTCTCAAACCAAACAACATGGGGGTCAGTGAGATGATAAGTTATGATGTGTGTTGTATCATCTGCAAATAGTATCAGGTTTGGATCCTCTCTAAAGTTACAAAGGTCATTAATATATATTAAGAAGAGCAGCGGCCCCAAGACCGATCCCTGTGGGACACCATGGTTCAGCCCCATCGTTTGAGCATTCACCGTTGAAGGAGATCAACTGAGTTCGGTCGGACAGGTAGGACTTTATCAGAGCAACACTTCGATGATCAAAATTGTAGCAGGCTAGCTTCTCAATTAAAATGTCATGTTTGACACAATAAAAGCCTTCGTAAGGTCATAGAACGATGCATATGAATCAAGACCAGCCTCTAGACCCTCCGCCACAATCTCAACGAGCTTACTTACTTATTGCCAGAGTAGTTGATTTTTTATTTCGAAATCCACATTGGCTTTGTAAAAAGTGATTCTTTTTTTCAAAAAAGTGATTCATTTGATCTTTCAGGATTGATTCATAGATTTTAGACAGAATGGGTAGTAGAGATATAGGGCGATAGTTAGAGAGATCATCACCTGTTCCCTTATTTTTAAAGATGGGTGTTACCTTAGCTTTCTTCAGCGCATCGGGGGAAATTTTCATGAGCAATGCACAAATTAATAAGTTTGGTGAGAGGATAAGTTATGACATGCTTGATGATTTTCGTTGTTATATCAAAATAGTCCTTACTGGTGCTGTTTTTAAGGTTAGAAATTTTTTGACGAACCTCATTGAAAGTTGTTCCATGAAAGAGGAAAGGCTCAGTGTTAATGTTTTTGGGTAGGAACTGTTCAAATAACTTATTTGTTTTGGGCAGATTAAAAATCACATTATCAGCAACATTTGCAAAAAAATTACTCAAGTGCTGAGCATTCAAGGCAGAGTCCTCAGAATAATTTGACTGTCTCGAATTTTGTTTTATAATTTTCCACATGGCTCTGTGGTCTGGGAGCATTATTTATGACATTATCATAGGCTTGCCTTTTTGTTTTCTGAATCTTAGTTCTATATCTGGATTTCTAATCATTGACTTGGGTGGACGGAACTAGGACTGGATACTGCTTATTGAAGGAGTGGAGAGTGTGGAGCCTATCACACATCCCCTTCAGCTCATCATTGAACCAGTTCATGACAGTCTCCCCACTATGACTCCCGATCTTGATTCTTAACGGAAAACATGACTCAGATGCATCTGTGATAACATCCTCAATGCAGTTATACAGTAATAAAAGACCTTCCTGGGTAATTGGCCTATATGTGATGCGGCTTTTGTCTAGCTTAGTTTTAAAACCGGGTTTAAAGGAAAAATAATACCCCTGTTATCAAAAATATGGTGCAGTTCAAGAGGCCTGCAAGAGGACTTCTCAGGCATTATGTTGGTAAATACATTATCAATACAAGCATCATTCCTAGTGGCAAAGTACACTGACTTATTAAGGCCAAAAGATTGCAGCAAAAAAATCAGCTGTCTTGAATTGTTGTCATTATTATGAAACTGAACATTAAATAAAGTGACCTGTCATGACTGTGCCGAAGGACAGATCCAGCTTACCCAGAGCCTCTGCCAGACGCTGCAAAAAAGCATCAAAATCACTCTGAGGGGATCTATAAACAGTTCTGTTACCAACGGAGTCGAGCAGTGCTCCAGGAAGACCCCAGATATCTCACATGTGATCTCCTCAGAGAATCCATCAATGTCAAGGTTTTTAAAGGCACTACCATTTTTTAGCCACACAGAGAGAGAAAGAGAGAGAGAGATAGTATTCTGTGATTTCGCAGTCAAAAGCCTTGGACAAATCACAGAATACCGCTCCGGCAACATCTCCGTCATTTAGGTTCTCATACAAACGCTTCAAAAAGGAAAACACTTCATCCGGCGTCCCCAAACCTTCTTGAAATCCAAACTGAAACTGACTCAAAATTTTCTGATTTTTCATAAAACATACCATTGTATTTTTAACAAATGTCTCAACAACCTTTGATAAACATGGCAAGAGTGATATTGGCCGAAAGTTTGCAAAATGACTCTGTTCACCTTGGAAAGCTTAAGAGATTTTATTACTGAAGATCATTATTGTTCACGTTAGTTTGTAACAAGTTTCAGAATTATCAATCTCAACTTAGATCATAGTAAAATGGAATAGATTTTTGAAGCTTTGCATTTCTTTACACGAACCATCTTTAGGTTAAAACGAGGAATATTGTCTAGTATACCTTGAAATGAAGGCACTTGAACATGCCCTCGTAAACACTATGCTAAACGTTGAAAAGTAATTCCCATTTTATCGGACCTAAGCTAAAGAATGAAGGTTTCATATTGACCAAAACCGTGAAAGACATCGATACAATATATCTGAATTATTTAAGCCTGTTCTATAATGAATAAGATAAAATGTATTATGATGAATGTTATTTAACGAGCGTATAATGTAGGCCATAATCATTAGAGTACATACGCATGTCAAATACGATACTTTATCTACAATCATCCTTAAATTACCAAAGTACTTAACTAGAAAGTGAAATTTTAACATTTGCGTCAACCGAGATGCCAGCAGAAACCTATGTGGACATTTCTCGTTACGAATTCATATTTACACAATGACATGATGTTTTATGAATAATTATAATTGCACTTGTTGTATTATGAAAAGCATAATGTTCTTACTATCATAAGTATTATGCATCTTTTATTAAATTCTTGGATATAATAATAAATTATTTAACGAGCGTATGATGTAGGCCATAATCATAATGGTTCGTTATACGAAAGCAAGATACTAGATACTATACTTTATCTACAACCATCCTTAAAAACACAAAATACATAAATAGAAACACCTACTTCAACCGAGACGTCAGCACATAGGAAAAATATCATTTGATGACCCCCCCCCCTCCTCCCCTAATTATATGAGCAAGACATCCAGACTCAGATTAAATATAACGAAAATTGTTACGTAATCCGACACCAATAATTATAGTGTCATATTTGTCTTTTGGTGTAAAACTAAAATTAACAATAAAAGAAAATATATGGTCATCATAGGCATAAGCTTTTCAATGGGGACTCCCTACGTTAAATAACAGACAAATCAATAAAAGAATCTCCATTTATGAAAAGAGACAACTACTAATTTTAAATAAATCTGTAATCCAACTTTTTAATATAAATAATAACATTATTTCGCAAACAAAATATCTTCTGGATCTGGCATTATCACCTCATTAATGTGCTATCAATTTTTCTATATCTCGCACCATATCCATATCTCCTTAGGGCGAGATCCCAAGTACGACTCGAGTAGGGTTTTAGACTTCACTTGAATATTCCTCAAGTCTTTCTTTGTCACCATCCTCCTATACTATCATTGTGTCAATTTTTCTTTTTGCTATATTGGATGTTTTCCTTTGTTCTTTGTCCAATGCTTCTTTTCTAATTTCTTTCATTTCTATTAGGTCTGGAATCGAATGAACTATACGTATGCATTTGGAATAACTTCGGGAATAACTCACTTAATGTTATTACCGGCGATGATGAAGTACGAACTTCATTTATTCTGATATCATGAGGAAGATCTTTTAAGTGTTTTCCAATCTCAGAACCCGCTTTGTTCAGATTTTTTATCGAACGTCTATGACAGCATTCTGTTGTATTCATTTGAATTAGGTTGATCTATGGCAGTTGTTAAAGGAAGGACGAAATTACCAATCTTCAAAAATTAATATCTTTATGTTCAGAAACCATTTTTGAACACGTCTTCAAATCTAACGATTTAATTTTTGTACAATTTAACATTCCACGCCACTGTCCTCGCATTTCAAACAGATTAAAATTCTGGCGATACTACTAACGCTATCTCTTGTTAACAACGTTTATCCACTGCGTTAGACAGTCTGGAAAGCTAAAAGTTAAGCATCCTCAAAAGGCCTCTGGCCAATTATAGCGCTTCCCGCTTTATTCGGGCGGTATTACTAGCGCCATCTGTTGTAACCACCTTTACTCATCTGAAGCCGGCCGCACATTCTAAACTCATCTGATCAATCATAGCGTTTCCCGCTATATCTCGGCGACCTAGTCGACCAATCACAGAGCATCCTCCAGGATAACCACTTCACCGAACCTAAAATTCCCTAAAATTCAGATCTTTAATAATCGAATTTCATCAAAACTAGTCAGCAGATTTCAATAGGATTTGTATTAAAATTCATAATATTAATTTAGACAACCGAAGTTTTTACACAATATCTCTGTATTTACATTATTGCTCTTTGCATGCCCGAAGCGATGCATCTTCTCCCACCAGAAGGGGTGGTAACAACTTCTTCAAGTTGCTCTAGTTCCCACGTTCTAGAATTCAGAATTCAGTACGTAGTAGCGTCTAAGGCGCTGCTCCTGCCGACATGACGCGGCCACTTTTCACGTTTTAAGACCTCATAATCTCTCTAATTCTTTACTCAAGTGACATAGTGATATCCGAGTTTAATCATCGTCATATCAAGCCTACAATAAGGTATTTATCGGCAAACGTACTGCCGTTATTCTCACGATTCTCATGCCGAGCAATGACGTCCGAATTGGTCTCATCCATGGGAGTTCTACAATCGAGCCCTGTCTCAAACCACACTCAATCGAGCATAGTCTCAGAATCTCAAGTAAGTAAACGCACATGTTTACAATCACATTCTCACAAAGCCTAGAAAAAGGTATTTGTCGGCATCATAACTACCATTATGGAGACCCACTGATCCCCCTAATTCTCAAAGGCTGTACCATGCGCAGTACAGTCCCCAATGGTCTTGCCAATGGGGTTTTTAACGTTCTATATCACGAGTATACCACTGGGTTGCTATACTCGTGCCTTATTCTAATATAAGGATTACTCTGCACTAGTCTGTATACCTACTCATGCCTTATTCTCATATAAGGATTAAACGGCACTAATCTGCCAATATACTCTTATTATACACAAGGCTACATCCCATGCGCGGGTTTCAGCTTACCTATGCTACCTGCATAGCACATTTAATAATCATTCATGCGTGTACCAAGAAGCCGCATTCACAAGGCATTCATGTCATGCAATATGCAATAATCGCATACCATATCAACCTACTACTTTCCAGTCATTCTTGTCTGCAAGAAATTGAACTACATTGTATATAAAAGCTAGCAATAGGCCTAGCAAATGTTTTTCAAAGTGACTTTCCCCCAGTGTTGAAAGATAACCTCCTGAACATTGAACGTTTCTCGTCAATGGTGAACAAAGTGTACTAGCTTTTCGGTGGACTTTAAGGTAATATTAATCCTGTTATTATTGCTTGTGTATTATTGTATTTCATATCAAGACTAAATCAGCTAACAAAGTTGATAAGAAGCTGTTCCGCAGGAATTCTAACAGACATTTAACTGTACATAGCTTCAAGGTTCGACGGAAAGTCGAACGATACGGCCGACTATAGGATTGCTTTGATCCTGATAATGGAGTCCGCCATTTTACGTGGTTTAATCACAAATAGTAAACTTACGATGTTGTAATTAGAAATTTATGTCTGTTTTGCGTAAGAGATGGTTTTCAAGAAATTGCATAGCACCCCGAAGAAGATAATAAAAATTATCGAAAGCTTGGCGTAGCTAAAAAGCAATTTTTTTTCTCATTAAGCCCACATCAGGATCGATACCCCAAGAAATTCTTTGTTGTTTA
>MU182574.1:127117-147006 GCA_016904865.1 Pissodes strobi | reverse complement strand
TGATCACTTTGGTTTACCTAAGCTTATTACATATATGTATGCGTGCGATAGTAGTTGCACCAATTATAAATATAGCAATAATAGTAGGTAGTAATAAATGGCCACAATAATTAAATAACTGACCCGATAAATTAATTAAAAAGGAATACAATTATTGGAAACTATCTTATAGCTCGACTGTCAATGCTTGATTTATATTAAAGGAATAAGAGCTATTGTATCAGTCGGACAGAAAAATAAATAAAAAAATAAACTTAAGCTTCTATACGATATCCAGATCCGGTCGAACTCTGGTGGAGGCACCGGTCACCTGTAGATATTGCAAGGGCATTGGCACCTAGGGTAGAACCAGCAGAGGACTAGACAATAAAAATTACCCGGATATAAGATTGGCTCTAGAGTAGTCCGGAGATAGGACTTGTAGCCCGGTAATAGAACTGGCCCGGGAATAGAACCCTGTAATAACCCAATACGCTCTAGACAAAGTCCGCTTACTTCAATGTCAAAAACTCTAGCCCCCCTTGCATAAATATATTTTCCTTATAAAACAAATTTCCTCAAAAATTACCAATAGATTTTCAATGCCCATCAGCAAATAAAAGAAATACTAAGGTACAGACAACTTAAATATAAAAAAAGAAAGATATGAATCACCCCTAAAAGAAAAAAATATACTTCCCCATATGATCAAAACTAAAGTCACATTAAAATAAAAATTCAGATTTGATAAAATGGAGTAGATAAGATAACCCATGGAATGCAAATGGTGGACAACTGGACTGAATTCACTTTTCGCCCATTCATTTTGAGGAGAGGAAGGTCGCTTGATCAAACATTTTAAATTTCAAATAAATTTTCCGATTTTTGCTACGGTAATGAAATTTAATTTAATTTTATCTTTTATTCATTTGAGTTGAGTTAGCCCAGTGTCGAAAAAGCTGCTTTTCCCAATGACGTTTTTCATTAATATACTCGCATATGGGTGTTCACGCCTTTCAGAGCCGCGAAGTACGGCATATAGATGTAATTAAAAATAGCGCATTCGCCAGAATGGCAAGAACATAGTTTTCCCGAGGACGAATTTTACCCTGAGAAAGCGACGGTCCAGAGGAAAAGTTGTGGTACAGACGGAAAGCTGGCACACTTAAATTATCACTGTGCGAATATAATTGATTTCCGTTGTGTAACAGCGACGCAGGGAGCTTCGGAATTTTTCGTTGGGAATTGCACCCTGGGGGATGAACGGCTGAACCGATTGGAGCGAAACTTTGATTGGGGGCTTTGTATAACCCTGAGCTTCAATAATATGCGGCTTTCGTTTCCTGAAAGGCTGCCAATCGTTTTTTGAAAAAAAACAGACACGTGTTTTTGTGCAAAAATTTACGATGCGGAAGAGGGTTGTTGATCGTGCGAAATATCACTTTGGACTGGAGTGGAACTTCCCCAATTGCCACTGAGCGAGTTTGGTGGAGTTATGTCTAGAGGGTGTGATGCTGTGGGGCGTTGAAGTTCCCAGAGTAGGACGTTGGAATGCGCTGTCAAGAAGGGCTTTAGTGACGACAGAGGGTCGCAAGTTTTTTGGAGGGGTCAGATCCGTCTTTTATCTCTAATTTCCATGTGCTTTCTGAGCCCGGGTGGAGGATTTTCCCTGAGAAAATTGTGTTTCCCTAAAGGGCTGCACTTCGGGCGGAATCGGCAGGGTTCGGAAGGGCACCGTGTTTTGAGTGGAACCCAAACTGCGTCGATGCAGATGGCTAGAGGGCCAAGGGGGGAGACGATTCCTATAAATATAGGCCCCGAGATTCATAGGGGATTCATTGTTTCGATTCTTTTGGGTATTCGTGTTTAGTGTTTTGAGCGGTAGAGTTCAGTTCGTCATAAGTGTTGCCGGTCCGTGTCTCTCATAAAATAGTGTTGTACGCCTTGTACCTTATTTTTTGCTTCAACGGGTTTAAGTATTAGTTTAAAATAAGGGGGCCGTGAGTCTAGAGAAACTTTCGTTGCGCTCGATTCGCGATAATTTTTTGGCCGAACGGACCTTTATCTAATAAGAACCCAGTGAATTACGAGTGCTTAGTGAATGTATATTCGGGAGACCTTCCAGAAGTAGGAAAGGGTGACTATGACCTCAGAACCCTAACGTGGTCTGAGAGACTTATTATTGCCTTTATTGCGCCATCGATTAAATCCTTAAAATATTTTGCGTTTTCTTATTGAATTGTTCACCGATAAGCTATTTTTGATTTTTCGAGAATTTCAGCGCTGATATCCGGAAGGCCGAAGGCGTCACTTTGTAGCCGCATAATTTTTTTTTTTCAGCAAATCATACTAAAATTTTATTTAACTTATTATTATTGTGTCATATTTGGAATAACTACATATATTTATATATAGTTGGTGGATCCATCATCAAGTGAAAAAAAAATTTTGTGTTTAGATAGGAAATATTTAATAAATAAGTAAATAAATAAATTTTATTTCGTATTGGCGTGCTTATCAATTACTTACTGAACTCTACATATGTTTCATATTAGTTAGGCGTGAAATTGTTGAAATTTTAATTATCACTGCGTTTAGCGGGTGTATAGTAGTTTAGCTTGCAGTATAGAATTTAGTATAATTAGTTTTTCTTTTTTCTCAATGAGTCTGAAGCTTTTTGAAAAGTATAGATAATATTAGTCGAGACGATTAGAGTGTGCACATCCTAAATTTCGTCAAGTATTGCAGAATCCAATTAAATTTTTTTTAAGGATAACTTCCAGGAGTAGGAAATATATATATATATATATATTTTTTAAGTTAATAATTAAGATCCCTAGTAGGTTTAATTATCGGGTTGCCCTCGCGTGTACCTGGTTCCAAGAAGTGCTACAAATATACTTAGTGTTGTTAGTTTCTTTATCTGATAAATTGATTTTGGTTTTTTAATAACAATTTAATAAATTTCATTTAAATCCAGTTCGTTTCAAATCCTTTGATTGATACTAAGGTACAGGCACTTGAGTTTTTCTCTCGCTAGAGTTTTTTCCTCATAAGCCTGCTTCTCGGAAAATTGCTCGCTACAGCACTAAGTGAATTTTTCTCATATCATTTAAAATAAAATAGTTTTGGTTTACTGAATTTAATTATTAATTAGCTTTTTCTTTAAGCGCTAGCTTGTGTAGGTACAAGCGAACTCCCGCGGTTAGAAATAATTTTTCTCTTTTTAATAAATAAATAAATCACTCATAGCCATATTTCACTAGGTAACTGACGAGTTAGCGTGACTTCTTGTGTTACGTTTGACTCACTTCTGGTTAGGTTTCTGACAGGCCCTTGTCGCGATTCTGGTTGCAGAATTTTTCTATGTTTGATGATATCAGTGCAATACTAAATAATTAGGTCCTGATTGGACACCAAATTATTATTTTCTTCTAAATGCTATCTCCGCTAACCGTAACTTTTAGTTGACTTAACTTAATGGTCGCTTTTTAACTTTTTATTGCCATTTTAACCTCGCATTTTGAATTGCAAGGTTTGAATTCTGGATTTTGAATTTTAAATAATACCCAAATAGTATCCTCCTCTTAACGCTATCTCGATTAAAGTTAACTTACATCTAACTTAACTAAATAATCGCTTTTGGAATTGCTAAGCTTGAATTTTGAATTTTAAATTTTTAAATTATATCTTCAACCAGATTCGCCTGAATCCATTTTGGCACTATACTTCCCGCAGTCCAAAGGAAGTCAGCTCTGTAGCTGTACGGACAACTGGCTCGGGAGACACTACAAAAAAAAATATTTTTTGATAGGATAGGAATTATTGATCAATTCAACCTCGAATTTAACCATTATATTTACGCACTGTTATCGTGTACATTGATTTTGCTTTTGTTGGCACGGTTATAGAGGCAGTTGGGTTCCGGTCAGCCTCGCGGTGTTCCCCTGAATAACGAAAGGAGTTCGGAGAGAGAAGTTTGGTTTAACCGTGGTAACTCCGGGAATAAATTGAGCTACTGGCATCCCTTTACTCACGCGACTTTAGTAGGTAGGAATCCTAGGTCAGAAACTGATTGTTTGATAATCTCCGAGCTCCCTCACTGATCTGATTTTTCCCTCCGGTTCTGTCGTTCTCTACTTTTAGCATGTATCGGTCTCCGCCTTACCACTTGAGATCCGGGAGTACGGCGAGGGGTGGAGGCGATGGAAATATTCCCCCTCCGGAGGATGAGAGCATACCACAGGGGACAGCGTCCAACCAGAACTCCATGCGTGTGCAGACCCCAGTTCCGGTGGAACTCCGGAACGACGCGTCCGTCGGGACGTCACTGGCTGGTCAGGGGTTGGTAGGGCAACCTACCAGCACTTCCTCTGTCTGGTCTGGAGGCGGCCGAGGGGCGCGCGACGGCGACACCAGGCTAAGGTCATCTTTCTTTCTCTATCCTATCGAGTTGAGTTAGCTTATACCAATTTCATCACCTTCCTTCCTTTTCTCTCTTTTCAAGTTGAGTAAGCTCAGGCTAATGTCATCCCTTAAGTCAGTCCTCTATGAGTTGAGTTACCTCAGGCTAATCTCAGCTCTTAAGTTAGTCCTCTATTTTCACTTGATTAAGTATATACTTTCTTTCTTCCAAAACAACTTTCAAGCCATCACTGAAGCAGTCAACAGAATTTTCAAGTATTCAATGCATATTATGGCATTTTTGTACTTTAGGATAACTACAGACCATTACAGCAACTTTATTTAATTTTATCTCCCAAGTTAAAAACTCTTAAAATTCAAAATTACCGCCGTTTTTTGGCATACAAGCGTCACCCAAAAGCGTGGGTCTAGGTACCTTGCGTTTGTTTTAATTCTGTTTTAATTAAGGATTTTAAACTAAATTATGTGAACCATTTTTTCAAAAATGTGACGTACAGTGTGTGAAATTTAATTGTGACCATTGTCGATTTGTGTTGTTCGTTTTCCACTGATAAGTAAGTGAAAGAAGTCCACCATTTTCCTTCTTTTTTTACTCACAAAAAAAAATTAATAAAAAAAAATCATCATTCTTAATTTATAGCTTTAATTAACCCTCTCTAAAATTCCAACAAATTTGAAACTGAACGGTGTTCATCTCATCATATTCTTTTCCAAAAATAACCATTGCCTCAACTCGACAGCAGTCTTTGACTCTCCACTAACAGGGGGTTCTTTTACTTAATTTTCAAGTAACACTGATGATGGCTCCGGCCGCAAGCGCTCTCTTATGCTCTTTATAGTCCTTTGGATTAAATTTTGCATGATATACAAAAATTGGTTTTATTTCTAGTTAAACTAATCCACATCTTATAATTATTTTAGTCTTTATACGAGTAGAAATTACTTAATAACCACCCTTATTTGGCATTTTTCCGGAGTTTAAAAGCTCATATCTCAGAAACTAGTCATACAAACCCATTTAAACTGCACTATTTTTTAACCTCACTAGGTACAACATACCAAAAAATTTCTACCACGGGTATTGTTACTGAAGTGGTGGTTGTTGCCCTTTAATCTATCATCATCTCGACCACCATTGTTACACCGATTGGTTTGGTGAAAATGAAAAATATTGTTGGATTGGGATCTGAGCTGACACTCATGAATTTTGTCAGATAGTCGTTGATCGCTGAGAAAGTACCTGAAATTCAATTTCTGCCACGTATGAAGTTGCCTCTTTATAACTCTGTTTGTAATTTAATAATATAGCTGTTCATAAACGTGAGCTCTCGCCCTTAATGTTGTCTTTAAGCCTATTTATAACTTGATCGATAGTTCGTTCGTTCGTAATTAAATCTCGCTCTTTTCCTGTTAACCGAGTTTCCTGGTTTATCAAATTTTGTTTAAGTAGTTCCAAACAATACAGAAACGACTGAATGGTGTCAAATTTACCGTCGAATTGACTTAGGATTAATTTACTTAATTTGTGAGGATAAATTTAGTTGGACACTAATTTGTAGCGAAAGTTAATTTATTTGGTTTAATTACGTATTAGTTTCATTTTTTCTGAGGGGGGTGAGTTGTCTCTTTCATTATTTTTTAATATTGTGGGCGCCAGAGTTCTTAGAGACAATGCGAACAAAAAATTAATACTTAGATATCAATAACTATTAAGATAAGAATGTCAGAAATTTGTCCTTATAATTCAAGTCTCACAGATCTCGATCTTGCGATAAAGTAAACAAAATAATTTTAAAACAATAATATATTAATTTTATAATTAATTTACAAATATTGAAATCTATATAATCAGATATAAATATAACTTATGAAATTTTAGTTTTTGATTAAATTGACTAGCAATGAGGAATGAAAATTAATGTAAAAGATTAAGACGATAACAGTGGTCTTTACAAATTTATTTCTCTTCTGATTGGCTAATACTTAGCTTGTCCAACTATCCTGCAACCATGCAACCGTATTGGGACCTTACTGGAACCGCTTCTGCCTATGCCCAAGTTCAATTGAGTTAGGGCTATCTAGGGCTTACTGGTCATCTCAGTGTCGGCTCCCTCTACAGGTCTGGCACAGCGACGTGGACGAACACCTGCTACTTGCCAAGCACGATAATTTCTTCAGCCAACAGTATTCACATGCAAAAAAAATAATAATCCAGTCTTAGACCAATGTATATCGCTAACAAAAAATTATTCAGGCAAATATCATGTGGATCTCAGTTGGACGATTACACAGGAGGAAGTAATCAACAATTTGAAAATTTACTGGTTAAAGCAGGTATAATCGAAAACTTAAAAAACAATTTTAAGTTGAGCAAAAATTATAAATAACTACTGTTACTCAAGATATTCTTTTTCTTTACTTTAAGACATGAAATTTAAAATTCAAAAGAAAATTATGAAACTACGTTCCAAACAGTGGCTCTCGGCAACTCTAAGTAAAATATAACTTGAATTTAATGATTAATAGAAAAAAAATGTACAACCTCTCTATAAACGAGACTTTTTATAACCCCAAATAAGTACTTTCTATTACTTTTTTATATATGGCCCTTGGCACATAAACGATAATTGATAAATAGAAAAATAGAGGTACAACCTCTATAAACTAGTCTTATAACTCCAAATAAGTAATTTCTATTACTTTTTATATTATATATATGGCCCTTGGCACATAAACGATAATTGAGCGTAATTACGCCTCAATTAATTAAAGATAAAGATAAGGTAATTACTATCTCGCCTTGAGATAGGGGCCTAGATAAAAGATATGAAAAAAAAACAGGTAAATTTACACATGTAAGCTTGACCTCTCATAAATGCAAATTTAATGTCGATACATCATTGTTGAGACGCGACAGGTGCTAATAATCATATATTTGGTGTTACAAATAAACTGAAATTTTTAATGAAATAAGCCTGAAAGGAAAAAATACTATAACCAACAATACTATGAGGGAAAATTTAGAAAAATTCTACTAAAAATTCAATTTACTAACTTTACAGGAATATATAAAATCCACTCCGAGAATTTCCCAAATAATACTGTTCAATTTAAATGAAAATACGTAAAATAATATGTGTAACCGCTAAGCGATGAAATAATTACGTTCTCTGCAAATATGGACTAAACCTCTATCATATTACATGAATCTGAGTCATGAGAGACGAAATAATTCACCATAAATAGGCATTTTTACCGAACGGTCACTACAAAAAAAATTAAGATTATTGAAGTTGTAAGTTAATTGAAAGTGTAATATAAAAATGCTAAATTCTTGCTTTAGCAGAATATGATTAAGCGAATCAGAAACAATTATTAATTTGTATTTAAAAAATGAAAAAAATAATGAAATATATGCAAGATGAATAAAATACTTATTTCAAGATCAAAAACTAGCACTTACCCAGTCAAGCGTCGCCAACAAGATGAAACGACCTTCCTTTCAAAATTTAAGACATTCCTCAAATTATGATTTCCAATGTTTTAATTGGATATTTTATATCATGTGACTACTATTATGGGGCACGCGGCGTCAAACTAAAGATATACCCAATGTATACTAAATATATTAACCTATAGTAAATTAAATGCTTAAATTGCAGGTATTAAATAGCGTACTACGCCCTTCAATTACCAACTACATGAGATAAGCCCGTTCCCATATAGATGTCACTGCTTAATATAGGAATCTACCGTGAAACAAATCCACAAATTATAGGTATCAACCATCGTACCTGTGCTTCTTAAATAATTAGTTGTACGAAATATACCCATTTGCGAACAGATGTCACTGGCGATTCATATCTCGTACGTCGAAAATCATTCGCAATTAAACCGAATTTAGTGAAGCGGAACAAGCTGATATACCGTTACAACAAATATTTTGCTCCAATTGACCTAAGGAATTTTATGACTTATTAATTATTATGCTTGCGAATTTGGTGAATAATGAAATTAGTTGATCTCTAACTCGAATCCTAACCTATTTGTTGCATGGAATATTTTTCTTTAATATTATTTTTGAATATTTTATTATATTTGCTCTAATCGCTGACAACTAGAAGTTTAACTCTTCGTGTTCCTTTTGTATTTAAGTGAAAATAACGACATACCTTGAAAGGAACATTAACAGATCAAAAGATCCATATCAACGTATCAAATATAAAACAAAAATAACAATTATGAATTAAGTAAGCTAGAAAGTCCCTTCATGATGCAAATCTAAACAATTAGATTAGAGGCAAAGGGCTCGGTCCCTTTCACCAACCTTTGGTAGGTCAGTGAAGTTAGCCCCCAAAGTATGTTTTTTTTTCCTTGAAAATTTCAGGATGGTTAGTGCTTTTAGTTCTTCAAAAAGTTTCGTTAGTGCTTCTTTTGTTTCCTAAATTATTAAATTTTATTTTATTTCAAGGTCAGCCCCCAAAGTGTTTAGGATTGGGTCAAATTTGACGCCATTCTTGAGTGTTTCGTTAGTGCTTTTTAGTGCTTCAAGAAGTTTCGTAGTGCTTTTTTAAGTTACGAGGTATTCAAGATTTTAAATTCAAGGTCAGCCCCCAAAGTGCTAAGGATCGGGTCAAATTTAGTGTCATTCTATAGTACTTCGTTAGTGCTTTAAAAAGTTTTGTTAGTGCTTTTAAAGTTTACGAGATATTCAAGATTTTATATTCAAAGTCAGTCCTCAAAGTGTTTAGGCTTGGGTCAAATTTAGTGTAATTTTTTAGTGCTTTTTAGTGCTTCAGAAAGTTTCGTTAGTGCTTTTATAGTTTACGAGATATTCAAGATTCGTCATTCTTTAGTGTTTGGGTCGTGCTTTTTAGAGCTTCAAGAAGTTACGTTAGTGCTTTTTTGGTTTACGAGATATTCACGATTCTAAGTTCAAGGTCAGCCCCCAAAGTGTTTAGGATCGGGTCAAATTTAGTGTCATTCTTAAGTGCCTCGTTAGTGCTTTTTAGTGCCTCAAAGAGTTTCGTTAATGCTTTTATAGTTTACGAGATATTTAAGATTTTATATTCAAGGTCAGCCCCTAAAATATTTAGGATCGGGTTAAATTTAGTGTCACTCTTTACTGCTTCGTTAGTGCTTTTTAGTGCTTCAAAGAGTTTTCGAGATATTTAAGATTTTAAATTCCTGCACAATGACGAATACCTATTATCGGTGCAGGTTCCACATTCAAATATTTAATGTGTATCTAAATCTTGAATATCTCGTAAACCAAAAAAGCACTAGCGAAGCCTCTTGAAGCACTAAAAAGCACTAAAGAATGACGCCAAATTTGACCCAATCCTAAATACTTTTGGGGTTGACCTTGAAATAAAATAAAATTGAATCTCTCGAAAAGAAAAGAAGCACTAACGAAACTCTTTGAAGCACTACCGAAGCAGTAAAGAATGACACTAAATTTGACCCGATCCTAAACACTTTGGGGGCTGGCCTTGAATATAAAATCTTGAATATCTCGTAAACTATAAAAACTTTTTGAAGCACTATAGAATAACACTAAATTTGATCCAATCCTTAACACTTTGGGGGCTGACCTTGAAATAAAATAAAATTGAACAACTCGAAAACAAAAGAAACACTAACGAAACTTTTTGAAGTACTAAAAAGCACTAACGAAGCACTAATCATCCTGAAATTTTGAAGGAAAAAAAAACATACTTTGGAAGCTAACTTCACGGACTTACCTTTGGCACTTTGCTTTGATAAGTATTAGGTTATAAACATAGGACAAATTGTAAGAAAGCTCAGTTTCTTTTAAAAACGTTTTTCAGACTCAAAAATCATAATTGGCGCTGCAAACAGGATCGCCTCATTGATCCTTTATCAGTTCATCATGAACAGTTGCGATCAAGTTGGTCCCTACTATTAAGAAGCGATACAGCAAAACATTCCGACGACTCTCTATTGATTCATCGAGAAGCATTGCAGTCTAGGAGGAAAACTACTTTTCCCGTCGGTAGACATTGCAGAAACTGCTCTTGGTATTGATCGAAGACGTCTCCAGGAAGTAGTTAAGCTATGTTATTACTAAAGAGCGGAGAAAATACAAAATGCATTTTTTGCATTTTTTGTGTGTTTTGTACAAAACATGCATTTTTTCCAATAATAGAGCATTTTATCGCCAAATAAAGACCCTGTCCGTCCCTTTTCCATTGCTTGTTTATTGCACGGCACGTGTTTATTAGTTTATTTTATTACATTACAATTGGGGCGACTGAGGTACTTCACTACTTCATAGAATTACCCAGGATAAACCCATACTATAGGGTATTCCCAGTAAAAGCAATTAATATTGCAAACAGAATCCGAGAGTTCAAAGAGGTGACAATTCTTAAGTGAAGTGTGTCTGTGTCTGTCTGTCCAGTGTTTTTTAAAATGCGTTCAAATGAGTTTACTTGGGAAGGCACCAATTTGTTTTGTGCAGCTTGTTCGAAAATTGTGAGTATAAACTATATTTTCACATTTTTTTTTTCCAGTCTATAATAAATAAAGAAAGATATATGTTTTAGGTATAATAGGAAATTTTGGCTTTTATAAATTAGCTATTCAAGCACATTATTGATAGTTAATGTTAACAATTTGAAAGTATTTATAAAAATTTTCTACTCAATGTATTATGTTTTTTGGTATAAGGAGATTGGTGCTTGTATAAATTACGTATTCAAGCAAATTATTGGTAGCTAATGTTAACAATTTTAATGTATTTACAGAAATTTTCTACTCAAATATTTTATTTGGTAGAAGTAGGAAAGATTTTTTTAAATTCGATTTTTTAACGAGCGTAAACCCAAATTAATTATTGCTTTTTTGGATTTTACAGATTCATGCAGATAAAACATAAATCAGCGTGTCAAATCAGCAAAACACCAGCTCAACGTGCGAAAATTGCAACTAGGGGAACCATCCCAGCAAACAATACAACATTGTCTTGAAGAAAAACCAAAAAACAGCGAACAAGCCCAGTTCAATGAGGACTTATGTAAGGCATTCATTGGAGCCAATATACCACTTAAAAAACTGAGCAACCCTAATTTACGTTCATTTTTGATAAACTATTGTAAATTTAAGATACCGGACGAGTCAACTGTACGTAAAGGTAGTGTTGATGTCATTTACAAACAAACTGTAAATGACATTAAAAAAAAGTGGGTGAAGATTATTTTTATCTTGTGGTTGATGAAACAACTGACTCATGTAGGAGATATATTGAGAAACCAATGACTATGTTAGATCTTATTTAATTTCATCCAGACATTTGGAAAAAACCAACAATTTAAGTGTAACCAGATTTGTTCAAGAAACAGTAACCAACTTTTTTTTGCCCGACAGTGTTCTGTCAGAAAAATTCATACTCCTTTTATCGGATGCTGCACCGTATATGGCTAAGGCAGCACAAAATTTAAAAATATTTTATTCTAACCTATTTCATGTTACTTGTTTGGCTCATGATACCAATAGAGTGGCAGAATGTATAAGAGACCAGTTTCCATTGGTAAATGATATAATTAATCAAGTAAAAAACGTATTTCTAAAAGCACATTCGCGTGTACAATTTTATAAAAAAAATTGTCCAGATACTCAATTACCACTACAACCAGTAATAACTCGCTGGGGAACTTGGTTAGCCGCTTCTATATTTTATGCCGAGAACTTTGAATTAGTTAAAAAAGTTATCGAAGATCTAAATGACTCGTCTTCTGCCGCTCTAATAAATGCAAAACTTCTTTTTCTAACCCAACAGTGAAAGAAAATTTAATATTTATAAAAACAAATTATTCTTTTGTACCTATAGAACAGAGCTGGGCAGTACCCGGGTAAAAATATTTAAAAATGTACTCGAGTACATTTTTTGAGAACCCGATACCCGGTACTCAGTACATTAGAATCAATTGTACTCGGTACCCTATTGCTCAAATACTCTCTATTAGTACCCGATACCCGCATCACATATTCGAGTACATTATTCTCGGGTGCATACTCTCAGTTATCCAGGATCCAACTATTTTGATTCGGTTTCCCAGATCTTAAATGTAAAAGCAAAACTTCCGTCTCTTGCTTTAACACTCGACGTTTTGCAGGGACAGGATTGTGTCTATTATGGATACTTACTGCCGAGTCTTCTTTCTTTAAGAAATAAATGGGAACAACTAAAGCTGCAGTGTATGAGTTCCAATGGTAAATTACTTTTAAGAAGATATATGGATAGATTAAATAGAAGGTTTTCCAACATACTTAATTTGCCGTCTGAGCCTGCAGTTATTTCTGCAGTTGTTCATCCCAAATTTAAGTTGCGATGGTTTAATGTTTTAAAAAGCCCGGAATATTCTCTGGACGCTATAAAAAAGTTGGTAATCAGAGCCACGGAACAACTCATATTTATTGACGATGATGATAGCGAACATGGAGGTTCTAGCGATACAACACCTGATGACTTCTTTGATTTTAATGAACTCGAATCTGAAACATCTAAATACGTTATGTTTATGAATACCTCTCAACCTGCAACTGAAAAGGAAGCAGTAACACATCAAAAATTGAGCTACAGCTATACAAATATCTTGATGGCAAAAAGAGCGGAATAAATAGCTTGAACGATTACCCAATAATAAAAAAATATATTTTTTGAGGTATAATACTTGTTTACCTTCGACTGCACCAGTGGAGCGATTATTTTCTTTTGCATCAATAGTGAACAGTGTACGGCGCAATGCTCTCAGCGATTCGAGTTTATTGGTGATAATGAAGGCCAATAAAGAAACGCAATAAGATAACACTTATCAGCTGGTATTTTTAGGATTCTATTTTTTGTTTTGTTTTCAGCTATTCTATAATATTAAAAACTATTTTTTTAAAATATTTTGTTTATTTTGCTTTTGCATAACCCAAACATAGATTTTAGGCAAATGTACTTTAAAAGTACCCGGATAGTTCGGGTACGTATACTCTCGGCACTGTACTCTAAGTACTTTTTAGCAAGTAAAGTACCCTGTACTCTGTACTCGTTCCTTAATTAAGACATGCACCCGGTACCCGGTACTCGAGTACATTTTCGCAGTACCCGGCACAGCTCTGCTATAGAACTTACGAAATTGGAGGCTACGTCTGTTTCTTTGACAAATTTAGTGGCTTTAATAAATCAATTTGAGGTACATTGCAAAAAAGTTTCAAGTACTGTTGGGGCTGCGGTTATAAAAAAATGTATGTCAGTAATTGAAAATAACACAGGTTTCAAAATCCTTAAAAATAGTTCAGAAGTTTTTATAGGCAATTTCACTAATTTCGAAAGAGAACTGGATTTATATAAATTAGAAACACACTTAATTCCAAAACTAAAATACACTCCGATAACTTCTGTAGATGTTGAGCGAAGTTTTTCCATTTATAAACATTTATGTTTACAGATAAAAGACACAAATTTTGAAAAACATTTAGTTAGAAATTGTTTTTATAACTGCAAAGAATAGTTTGTTAATTTACGAATTGTATGTTGTGCAAGTTGCTATTATCTGAATGTATCAATGGTATTGTTGAATTATTAATTGTATTATTAATTTTTTTTTATAATCGCAAATAATATTTTGTCACTGTAAGATTTTTATGTTTTGTAATTTGCTATGTAAGTATCAATGTGTGCATCTATGAATAAAAAACTTTTATTACGAATTTTTCTTGTTTAATTTATATTTATTAAATAAGTCTGTGGTATAGGTAAAAAATTATAGGATTTCTGAAGAACGGGTTTAATAATTATAAAGAAATTGTTCTGGCTTTATTTAAAATAACATTAATGTTCATAATTTTTCATCTAATAAAAAATGCATATTTGCATTTTTTGTTAATTTCGATGCATATATTCTGAAAATTTTATGTATTTAAATACGCATATATTGGGGTTTTTCGCTTACATTTTTATCGCTCTTTACATATAAATATGAAAGCGGAACATCAACGAGCAACATTTGTTGTCGATCTTTAGTAGCAATTTGTTCAACATTTTCTCTTATCATGACTTTGGAAATTAAATTTAATTTGTTTTTAAGAACGAGTTTGACTGAAAAGAAAACTTAATTGTACGGAACCATTGCATAATTTTGATAATTACCCACAAGAATTAAAATACAGATATGACAGAAGGCTTGGGAAGATGCTAAAAATAACTTAATTGACTCAAAAATACAACGTAAAAATATTCACGATGCAAAAATTAATACAAGAACGCATTAAAACAAGTTTTAGTGAAAAATTAAACCGGTAATAAACTCGAACAAATCTTTAAGAGTCCATATGTGGTAATAGAAGACAAGTCACCAAATATTGCCATTTCTTTAGGGAATAAAATTAAAGAAATTCACAAAAATATAGTTAAACTGTATAATAAAGATAGCTAGAGTAGGTACACTAAACATATTTTGTGTTTTTTTTTAATTGTCGTAGGAAGGAGGTGTAGTGTAGGGAAAATCAAAACACTGTATTATAGTAAGTATACATATTTAAAATAATCAATTATAGACGGAAGCTAATTAAAGTAGGTTATTTACAATAAGTTAGTTATATTGCTTAATAAGCATTTTTATTTACATGCATGTTTCTAATAGATATAATAGATTGAGTTCGATTCTTAAAAGGGGAGGTTGTTTCATTTAAACCCCCCAATTTTACACCTTTTGCCACACTTTTGTTCGCTTTAGCAAATCCATTTTAGCATGCATTCTTTATTTTTGCCGGAGTTTCCGGTTCAGAAACGAAGTTCTTTCAAGCGCCTCTAGAAAGCTCTCATCGTGCTCTAACGGCCCGCAGTAGGGTGCTAGACGCGTCACGACGCCGACGTCGACTCGCGGCGTTAGTGCACCTTTTTGGGTGGGCGTAAGCATGATTCCGATAATATTCTAATTTTCGATCTCGCTCGCATTCGGACTAATCGCATAATTCCGTCTCTCTTTGGGGGCTTTTTTTGATTTCTGTGCCAAAATACCCCGTTTTTGCTGGTTTTTAGTGATTTATTTCAGATTATGTAGTATTTTCGGCCTTTGGCAGTTATCTTTAAAGTGTCTTTTAGTGATAAACAGGTAGGTTATACCAATTTTTGCACGTAATAGGATCATCATTGTTTTGTTTGATTGTGACACTTCGGAAATACAGTTCAGGACTCATCTACAAAGAGTGTTTATTTATTCACAAGTATTATTTTCTTGAATACAAGCATATATTATTAACTCATCTATTAGTATTAGCGTAGCGTGTTTAGAAATATGGACAAATAAACTCTTCTTCTATCTATTTCTCCACTTCTGTCCGCGTCTTGGTATGACAGAATATTTTTGTGATAATATGAACATGTTTTATTAACATAACCATTACACGCAAATTAGATTACTGAATTATTAACAAGTTTAAAATGTTCAATATTCTTAAGTGAGTTAGCCATAACGCACATCGAAGTCGGGAAGCATGAAACGTCACTTATAGCTGTGACGTCATATAAACTACATCAATGGTGTTATTTAATTGCAACCAATGCTGTATTTGCTTAGTTGCTTCTTAATAAAAACTGGCTCTTAAATACTTTTAGTAGAACAGCTTTATTGCTATCTTATGAAAGAATGATCATTTTATTATTATTTCTTTCTTTGTTTAGTCTCACATTTATATATGTGGTAAAAGGTAGTGAGGGCTTTCGCAAAACTCACACCTTGTTGACTTATTTTTGGATTTTCCTGACTATTCGACATGTTTCTAGGATCACTGGTTTTTGCATTCTGTTATTACTTGATGTGGAAGATTATGTTTCGTGAATCCTGCAGGCAACTCCGGTGGTATGAGGCCTGTGACTGAGATGATTACGGGGAGGATGTGGACTTCTTTCATTTTCTACATTGATTTTATTTCCTCAGCTAGGTCCGTGTATTTTCGTATTTTCTCTGTTATTGTCTTCTGCATGTTGTGGTCCAGGGGGTGTGCACTATCTATTAACATTGTGATTTTGTTAATTTTGTCTATTACTGTTTATAATTGTTTTATCAGTTATAAGTCCTCGGTCCCAGTATATTTTGTAATTCTGGTTCTCGTTGACTTGGTCTGGTGTGTATTCGTAGTACGGCTCTTCTATTGTTTTAATGTTATGTTTGTGGAGTAAGTATTTGTGAAGGATTTTGGCTGTCAGATTGTGCCTGTTTAGGTATTCTGTTTGTGCTAGGATAGAATATTCTGATGTTATGTGTTGTATCGTTTCGGGCATGGATTTACACACTCTACAGTTATCGTTTTCTATGTTAGTTTTTGTTATGTACTTTTGGTAATTTTTTGTCGGCACAACTTGGTCCTGTATGGAGAACATGAATCCTTCTGTTTCACTGTACAGGTGTCCGAGTTCGATCCACTTGGTTGACAGCTGATGTTGTTTATCTAGATCGTTCTTGAATTTGTCATGTAGTTTTTTGCTGTTCCATGTCTGTGTGATGTTTGTGAGGAATGTTTTCTTGTCTATTTGTTGCATTTGTGTGTGTGTTGGGTGGTGTGTATTTTTTTTGTCTGCTTGTTTGATAGACGCGTGTAGTGGTGACTGTGTTGTCTTCATGTTGAAGTATCTTTGTAAGCTATGTATTTGAATGTTATGTGTTAGTTCGATGTTGATTAGGTCTCGTCCTTCTTGTTTCCTAGTTAGATACAATCTTTCAACAGCCGAGTTAGGATGTAGGGCTCTATTATCCGTTAGGATTTTTCTTGTTAGTCTGTCTAGTGCTTGTACGTCCGTTAAGGTCGATTGTATGACTCCGAATGAATAGGTTAGTATGGGTATTGCCCAAGTAATTTATTTTTTGCGTTGAGTTGAGTTGGGTGTGCATGATTCTTCTTAGCCTGTTCTTGTATTTGTTTTCTATGTTTTCTTTTATTTATTTCGTTTTATGTGCAAGTGTTTCGTTTACTCCTAAGTATTTGTATGTTTCGTTGCTAGGTAGTGTAGGGAATGTTATGTTATTTATTACAAGCTCTGTTATGTTAGTTTCCGTTCTTTTACCTTTTTTTGCTATAAATGTTGTGCATTTATCTAGTCCGAAGTTCATTCGTATGTCCTTAGAGAACTTAGTAGTGGTTTCCAATAGCGAGGATAGTTGATTTTGGTCCGGAGCATATAACTTTAGATCGTCCATCTAGAACAGGTGTGACATTTTGTAATCTTTTGTTGGGCTGTATCCAATATTTATCGACTTTAAAAGGCTGCTTAGTGGGTTGAGAGCTAGGATAAACCATTTTGGGCTCCATGTGTCTCCCTGGAAGATTCCTCTTCTTATTTTTATGTTGTTAGTTTCTAGATCTGTGTGGGGTAGGGTGAGTATTAATTTTGTTTCCCAATTTTTCATTGTTTGTTTAAGGAAGCGTATGATGTTCTGATCGATTTTATAGATTTCTAAAATGTGGAACAACCATGTATGAGGAACGGAATCATAAGCTTTTTGGTAATCTATCCAGGCAACAGCTATGTTTATGCCTTTTGCTTCTGCTTATCCCGTTATCACCCTGTCTATTATGGGCTGCTCTTTGCAGCCTTTCGCACCTTTTGTACACCCTTTCGTGTTCGATTTTTTGCTCTGTGATGGGTTTTGTTACCTTTTCTGCTATTGTTTTGTGATAATTTTGGATATAGTGTTAAGGCATGTGATGGGTCTGTAGTTTTTAGGATCGTGTGTATTTCCGTTCTTAGGTTTCAGATATGTTATGCCATGTGTTAAGGATGATGGAACCTCTGTTGGATGGGTAATTACATGTTGAATTATTTGTGCCATTTTTCCTTGTAGTGAAGTAAGATGTTTCCAGAAATAATTATAGATTTTATCTGGTCCTGGCGCCTTCCAGTTTGGCAGCTTCTTCAGTATGATTCTTAATTCATCTATCGTTATTTCATATAGCATCATTGGTTCCACTGTCACTGTTCTTTTTTGCTCTGTTTTGATCCACTCACTATTCTCGTGTTCCACTGATTCTGACCATAATGACTTCCAGTATTGTTCGACTTCTGTTTGTTTTGGTGCTTTTTTGTTGGTTCTTCGTTTGCTCGTTCTAAATTCTGGTAGAAATGCTTTTCGCGTGATGTGAGGTTTGTGTTGTCTTGTTTCCTTTTGTGGGAGATGATGTACCTCTTCAGTTTCTTACTTGATGCCATTAGTTTTTGTTTCAGTGTATCTATTGCTACTGTTATTTGGGCTGTTCTTGTACCTGTGTTGTTATTTATGTTGAATTTTTTGTAGAGTTTGTCATGTTTTTGTTTTGGGTCTACCAATGAGTTATTCATTTGTGTAAGGTCACTACGAATTTGACTGATTTTGTGTTACAACCGTTTTTGCCATGGAGGTTTTTTGGTTGGATCTGTTTTGGCTTTTCTGTTACTTGGTTTATTTTTGTTGGTGATTCCCAAAGTATCTGTGATTGATATGGCTGTGATATATGTTATGTCTATAAGGTCTTCTACACTTTTTACATCATCTATGTATTTATTGTTGTAGTTGTTATATATTTGAGCTGTATTCTTTGTGTTTCTGTTATATTTCAGCTTAGGTAGACGTTTCCTGTGGCTGGGATTACTTCCTTTGTATAGTAGCATATTTTTGTTGAATGTTTGTTCGATTTCCGTTAATAACTTTTGGTTGTCCGTATTGTTTGAGTTTGTCTGTATGTTTTCTCCGGCTGTATTTGTGTGTGTTTGGTTTATGTGTATATGTAATTCAATTGCATGAGTCGTTTGGGTCGTTTGAGGTTCATCTTCGTTTTGTGTTGCTTGTTCTGTTTCTGGTGCACGTTCTCCCTGTGCTTCCAATCTTACTTGTTCTTTGATCATGTCGATTTCAGTTTCTGTTAAGTATCCCTTTTTTTCTATCGCTCTTTTTCTGTCACATATGTTTTGTTCACTGGATTCCGATTCTGGGTATATTTTCTTCCATTCTTTGTAAAAGTTTTTCCGATGTCCCGTTGTTTAGTTCTCGTACTGAGCAGCTCTGAAAAAGGCCTTGAACACATCTATGTTGTTTTGCTTTGTCCATCTTAGCCTTTGTGCCTGTCTCTTGGGAGGAGCAGATTGAGACTGTACTAAACCATGAGTGGGTAGAGCCGCTGTTGGTAGTTCCTTGTCGTTGCCTGTGTCGTCAACTTGGTTGGTCGGCTGGTTGGTCCCGCGTCGCTCCCGACCGAGGCGGCGCTCGTCCGAGGCTTCGGTTCTTTCCTTTGGAACCCTCTGTACTCACCAAAGGGGCGTTAGCCCCTTGGCGGTTGTGCCGGTTTTGTTCACCCCAGGTATTTTATTTCCCTGGCACCCTTCAGTCTTAGAGACTGACGAGCGTCCCCATCGCTAGGGGCGGCCCCCGATAGCAGTCCGGCTTCAGCCACGGGTTATTATTATTATTATTATTATTATTATTATTATTATTATTATTATT
>MU182574.1:111552-127107 GCA_016904865.1 Pissodes strobi | reverse complement strand
TTATTATTATTATTATTATTATTATTATTATTATTATTATTATTATTATTGTCGACTATTCACCTAAGATTTTTCTTATGGTAGGGTGAGAATTATGTTCACCGGGTGCCCACCGTGCACCTAGGGTGAACTTTGCATTGATGATGACATTACTGCAACACTTTTCCTACAATGTGGGCAGTTTTTAGAAGAACAGTTTTCTGTAGACTGAGTAAGTGATGTTTTCCCGGGATCTCTTTAATAATCAATTGTATATAATGTGATATGAGTCCCGTTGCTCCTATAACCACCGGGATAACTCTTGTCTTCATGCCCCACATTTTCTCAATTTATATGAGTAAATTTACATATTTCAGCCTCTTATCCTCTTTCTCGGTAATGTTGTAGTCATCTATTATCAGGCAGCGCATTTTTCCTTTGTCTTTTAACACAAGATCTGGTTTAATGGCCAACATAGTTCGATCAGTTTCAATTTTGAGGTCCCATAACAATGTAATCTTCTCTGTATCTATTACAGGGTTAGGTTTATGGTCGTACCATTGTGCAATGTGGTGTATGGTTTCTTTTTCTGTCCGACACAGTCTACAATTTATGGTCTGTGCTGGTTTTCAGAATTTTAGTCTTAAGATAGTTGCTTGCGATCGCCTGCTCTTGGCATGCAGTGCTTCCGTCTCAACTTTCAGTTCTCCATAATTTAGCCACATCCAGGTGTTTGGTTTATTGGCGGTTTCTTTCTTTGTTTCTTTGAAGATCTGTCCATGCATACTTTTTTCTTTTCACCTGTTAATTGTTTCCCGATTCTTCTTCTCTTTGATTCCAGCTTTGATCTTCTTTACTTCCTTCGTTACAGATGTTCGAGGGTTGTTTGCCGTTTTTGATGTGTAGGTTGAGTTATTGTTGGCATTTCTTTGTGGTTTCCTCACATTGCGTCTATGAATCATCCCGAGATATTTGTCGTGTTGTTTTAATTCTAGGTATAGGGTTGCAATCTCGTGGCTGGTTTCTATGTGAGTGAGTCCTCTACTTCCATCTCGCCTTGGGCCGTATGTCTACATCAGATCTTGAGTGTAATACACCATGGATAGTCATTTGCTTTCTGGTTTTTCTATCTATTGCCCTGATTTCTGCCAAAGTCCACTTTATTATTCCGAAGCTGTATTGTAGCACCTGCTAGTGTTGTAATGCCTGACAGCTTATTTTTGGCAGTAAGCTCTGTTTTAAGGATTCCTCTTACTCTTTTCATTCGCTTGTAACTAATGTTTTCATTTTCTTCTATTCCCAGGTATTTATAGATTTCATGTTCTTCAAGGGATCGGATGACTGTTCTCTCGTCTAATTTTATATTTGTCTTTTTATTATTTTACCCTTCTCGATTGTTATTTTTGCACATTTTTCAATTCCAAACTCCATACATATATCGTTGCTGAACTCTTTTACTATGTCTAGTTGTATCTCCAATTCGCTGTCATTCTTAGCTATCAGTTTCAAGTCATCGACGTATACTAGGTTGGTTTCTTCTTTCTTGCACTGGTATCCGGTGATTTGTTTAAAAGAGCACTAAGTGAGGCCAGTGCAAATACAAAGAGCAGCGGTGACAGCGAGTCTCCTTGATATATCCCACGTCTTATTTTTATGTTTTTGAGACTAATGGTTTCAGAGGCTGTGGTCAGATGGAGGTCGATTTTCCATTGTGTCATCAATTTTTTGATGTAGGATGTCATTGTCTCTGAAATTTTGTGTATTTTTAATGATTCCAGTAGCCAGCTATGGGGTAAACTATCAAAAGCTTTACGGTACTCTATCCACGCAATGGAGAGATTTTTGCGATACTCTCGGCAATCTTCACTGATCATTTTGCTTACTAAGAGGTGGTGCTTGCACCCATACGTATCTTTTATGCAGCCTTTTTGTTCTGTTGGTAGTAGATTGTTATCATGTAGATGCATGTACAGTCTTTCTGTCATTATACTGGTCATTATTTTGTACATTGTGTTGAGGTAGGTGATGGGCCTATAGTTGTTCGCTAGCCAGTCAGGTGTTTCCTTTGCTTCTCTAATCATGTCATCATAACAGGATAGGAGTTTCTTATGAGTGGATTTGAGTCTTTTTAACCAGAAGTTGGTTACGCCATCATTTCTAGCAGTTAGCTGCTTTCGCCAGTGCCGATTCCAGTTCTCCTGCAATTAGCTCTTCCCATTCCATTTCTTTGACAGGATTGTTGCGCTGATGTTCTTCTTCAATCCAGGTGGAATTCTCGTTATGGATTTTCTCTTCTCCTCAGATGCTTTTCCAGTAGTTTTCTATTTCGATCTTTGTTGGTTTAGTTGGCTGATCTATATTTTTGTTCAGAACACTTTTGTAGAATCTAGATGCGTTTTGTGCATACATCTTATTCTGTTGGAATTGCTTTGATCGTTTTTCATATCTTTTAATTTTGCACGTTTTTGCCATTATTTGCTGTTTTATTATTTCAGTGGTTTTTGTCTTATCCCTTTCGCGTTTTATTTTGTATTTCTGGTAGAGTTCTTTCTTTATGGTCCGCATTCTATCACTTATCTCCGGTTCCCGTTTTTCGGACTCCTTCAAGTGTGACAGTTCTCTTCTCAGCTCTGTTATTTTGGAGTAAATTCGTGTCTTCCAATGGGGCTCAGTTGGATGGATTCTGTTTTTTTTTGTTTCTAATTTTCTTTTTTTTGGTGATACCGTATTTTGAATTACAGTTCCAGTGGCGTAAATTATTCTATTTAGCGATGTGATGTCATTAAAATCTTCTGTGGACGTTTTAAAGATGTCTTCTAATGCTGCATTTGTTTGTGATATTGCCGACTTGACTCTCATTGTCTCATTAATTTTGCGTAGCGGAATTCTGGCATTGTTCAGGTCTTCTTCTATCATCGAGTGGACTTTCTCTAAAATCATCTTTTTTAAATCAATCTTCTCTTTAGTTTCGGGCACTTGACTTGTCGATTCATCAGTAGTTTCACATTTCTTTGCACCATGGGAAGGTGGGTTGCACCATTCGTATTCAGAAACCTCGGCGTTGTCGGGGTTGTAGTGGCATTGTTCATTTCTGTGTGTCTCTGTGGTTTGCTGAAGCTGTTTGTTTTGTATTAGGTCTTTCACTGATCTTTGGATCTTTAGTACTTCCGCCTCGGGCAACTTTTTATTATTTATTGTGAATCTTCTTTGCGACGCAAGGGTGTTAGGCGTTAGGTCACGGTTTGAGGATGGATTTCGGTCCCTCCAGAGATCATATGTTTTCTATAAATTGGCTGTTCCTAACGTTTCGGTCGTGTAGAAGTGACACCACATGACTTCGCAGTATTCCTTCTGCGTCCATTTAGCTCTTCTTGCATGTGCGGTTCCTTGCCTCGCTCGTCGTCCCCCTGGTTCCCTCTGTTGTTCTTGGTTTTCTCCGTGGTCTTCTTCTATTTCTACCTCAGGTCTTAATAGATCAAAGTTTTCTTTTTCTGGCCTTCTTCGTGATAGGTGTCTGTTTTGTTGACTCTCTGACGTGTTCTGTTGCCTTTGTTTTGATGTATAGTCTTCTTGTCCTTTTCTTCGCTATCCTCCTTTTATGTTTCTGTTTCAGGTTTCAGGTGTTAGTAGATCAAAATGTCCATTGTCCGGCCTTCCTGATAATAAAAGGTAGATTGCTTTCTTTTGCGGCCTTTCAGATATTTTAACTGGCATGTCTTTTGTGGAGTATTTGTGCCTTTCTGGCTTTTTGTCCTCGAGGTATTTCTATTTCATGTGTTGCTGATATCGCCAGGACTTCTAAGCTTGTTCCATATGTTCCATCCTGACTCATATTCCTTAGATGGTTTCCCTTGTTTAGCAGGTTGTCATCTTCTATCACTATATGTGCTCTTAGTTCTTCCCAAGGTGTTTCTATGTATGTTATTGAGTATTTTCTTATCTTACGATGATATCTTTGATGCCCCAGTAGGTTTAGGCTGAGCGCACGGAAGAGGCAGTTTCCATCACCAATTATTGGTTCTATACGGAAAGTGTTGATTAGAAGATTGCGCTGGATGACGTCCTGGGGCACCTCAGACCCCCTGCCGGACGCGAGTCCTGGCGCACTGGCCTCGTTTACGTCGTTACTGTTCTTCGAGGCTTTTATTTTCTCCATTTTCATGGGTTGTGCTGGTTTTGTCCACCCCGGGTATTTTATTTCCCCGGCACCCTTCAGACTTTTAAGACTGACGAGTGTTCCCATCGCCAGGGGCGGGCCCGATAGCAGTCCAGCTTCAGCCACGGGTATTATTATTATTATTATTATTATTATTATTATTATTATTATTATTATTATTATTATTATTATTATTAATATCACCAGCAGTATAAAGCAGAAGTCCGATAAGTCTACTGCTATGTATTTTAGTTTTTCCTGATGTTGAACGTCACTCCCTTAGCCAAGCACTCAAGGGCTCCCCACAATCAGTCTCCTCTGCAGTAAATATGTTAACGTATATATCATTAATACCGAGATCAACACCATTCATGTGAATTTGGATTTATAGGTAATGTACGAACCCCTCACTGCCTGCCTTCATGTTACTGTCTAACCGATTTTTTAAGGTATTTTTATTCGGTGCTGTGACAGCTTCCTCAGGAAGAGAGTTCCACCTATGCACCACACGATTACACAGAAAGTTCTTACGTGTTAGGGTGGAGTTCTTTTTTTTCAGTTTTAGTGTGAGCCCTCTAAGATTGGCTTTAGTGTTGAGTGTAATGACAATGTCCTCCGAATAGTGACCATTAAGCATCTTATAGGTTTCGATCAAGTCGCCCCTCTCTCTCCGCCGTTTCAGTGTCGTGAGATTAAGGCATTGTAAGCGTTCTTTATATGGCAAATGTTTCAGCTCAGTTGGTATTTTTGTTACCCTTCTTTGAACCTTCCTTAATGGTTCGATATCCTTAACATAGTTTGGATTCCACACACTGTGCCCATACTTCAATTTGGGTCTTATAACTGTTGTATAGAGCTTTTTTATGAATTGCGGTGTTCTCGTGGAAAAAGCCCTCTGCCAAAGATATATCAATAAATTCGCCTTTTTGACTATATTGGAAATGTGTATCTTCCATTTGAGGTTGCCTGAGATAATCACACTAAGATCTTTTTGATCAGATACTGGTCTAAACTGCTTCCCATTGAGATGGTATTTGTGGCGCGGATTATTAATTCCTAGGTGAAGAATAGTACATTAATTTGTCTTCATTTAAACTTAGCTTCCACCGGTCAGTCCAGTCCTCTAGATCCTGGATATCCCGAAGAAATTCGTTATACTGGATATTGGGATTACTGAATATCTTTGTGTCATCTGCAAATAGGCTTATATTTGTTCTAATTTTGGTTTGTAAGTCACCGATATATGTGATAAAAAGCAGGGGCCCTAATACAGACTCCTGCACTACTCCACTATACACCTGCATTGATTTTGATAAACAACCATTTGCCCGCACCTGATATGTTCTGTTTTTTAAAATATTTCTATCCGGGACAAGAGATTTCCCCTTATGCCATAATGTCCCAACTTCAGAAGAAGTCTTTCTATTGGAACATTGTCGAAGGCTTTCTGGTAGTCCAAATATAAGATATCTACAGGACGCCCTTCATCCAGTTGCTTTGTCCAGTCATCAACACACATAATCAAATTCGATGTTTTTGATCAAATTCGATCATGCTGCTCTCTTGGAATAACACCACACGCCAACAGAAATCAAACCGTCTGACTTTTAATAATTTTTTTCCATGTTTTTGCACATGTGACATGTTAGATTAATTGGTCCTTCTTCATCCGAGGAAGTGTATGGTTTCTTTCCTTCCGTAAAACCTTCGAGAGGAAGCCATCATCTGATTGTGAGATACTTTACCTTTATTATTATTTTACATTTCTCCCTATTTTCTCTATATGTAGGTATATATTCGCCTAACCGTAATTCTCTTTGCTCTAGTTAATAAACCCGAAATCCAACTTAGTTTATCTTATTAATGAAGATACGTTAAAACCGTAATTTTCTTTGCGCAAGATCTAAACTTTAACTTATTCTATTTCTGCCAATTAAGATAATTTTCTTTGCTTCGATAATAAATCAATAAATAAATAAATCAATCTAAGATTTAACATACTTTTTTCTTGTCACTTAATATCATTTTAACTAGCGGAGACTCATAGTTTAATTAGACTTCGGAAAATAAACCGGGTACAAGTTTATGTATTTTAGCGAATTCCGTCTAATATAAAAGAGGCCAAAAAATTTAATTGATTTTACGTAACGTGGAATAGGTCTGATTCGAGAAATCAAATATTTTATATATGTACTACTCAGACGCGTCAAACTGCATTGCTATTTTCCATGCGCTTGAATATCGAATTTAGGTACCTGTTAGGGAGCACTCGTGACATTACTTATCGGCGGATTCAGCGTTGTATATATTTACTTTTGGTCCAGTTTTCAAACCTCTAAGAAGAGTGCCTTTATGGTCAAAATAGAGATTTTGTTAATAATTGATTGACGACGACAGCGCTTAATCTTCCGAGTTGATCTCTAATTTGCCTTTTAAAGCATTATTTATTATTGGCGTACCTAGTTATAGCTAGTATATAAATAGTTTGTGGAGCGGCACATGTGACAAATCATGATTTGAGACCACTAGTAAATAATTGATTGAAGGTCTTTTATTTATGTTACTTGAACCTCCGCTTAAGAAGTGATCTTTAAAGGGCGTAAGTTTACATTTTTAATTTTTTTTCCTACCGCTGGTTACATTGCATAATACTTCTCTTGAACCTCGTTTAAGGTCACCATAAGGTAATCATTTCGGGCATTTGTTTGAGCAAAATAATTTAATTACTATTTGTGGGTTTTCTTATTTATCAAGTAACTTAGTACAATTTCGGGTTCATAGCATAATAGTCGTATTATTAAGCGAAAGCGGTATAGAGTATAAAACACAATTTTAGTACTTTTTGTTTTCCATTTGACTGGAAAAATCATCACTTTATTTTTTCTACTGGATTTACCAAGTAATAAACCGACTTTCTATTTACCGAATTTACTTGTGTTATTTAATTATTTGATTACCTATCTACCTACTGGATCTTCGAAGCAGCAAGCATAAGTACTGTGTGTTTAGTTTTATTTTCTTTGCTTTAGATTTGAAACGTTTTGACTTGATAGATTTACTATATAACAAAACTGTGTTTTAATATTTACTTTATCATTGATTTAATACTTATTTTTTTTGCGTCTTACTTTTCAATTTTTAATGCTGACTTTCATAATTAAATTAATACTTGGATTTTTATTTTATTTTTCAATTGTTAGTACTGATTAAATTCCGGCATTCAAATCAACTTAATTTTGAATTTATTTAAATAATTTTATTTTGATTGGCTAAAACAAGTTCCATATTTCAACTTTGGGGCATTGCTTGCTTGCGCCGTCTGAAGTTCGTGGCGCCTTATAAATTAACCCACCCCTACTCTCCGGCATCACCCTCGGTCCCTTCTAAGCTGAGGTGAAGGTTTTACGTCAATGAGAAGAAAAAGGAAAAAGCGTTACACTTTTACTGCTGCTGGTTTAACCCATTAAATAATTCTTTTTTTTTAATACAGCGGGCGGTTCTGTCATGTGATATGTAACATTTGTGTCACTTTTCGAATATTTTCCATAAATATATATAGTTAACTCTTCATAACTGTTTTACTTTTACTTTCGCCGCGCCACCGCGCCGAAGGCAAGTCCTTGCCAGCTGCTGGGAAAATAAAAAGAAGTATGAATTTTTAAATTTAATCTAAGTGATTTTTGAAGTGAAAACTTCTTTAAGCTCATTTTGCGTTTTTTTGTGGGGGTTGAATGAGACCGAGCCGTCACGCTCGGATATGTAACGTCACGCGTCACGCTCCTTCTACTGGCATGTTCCCGTATAGGTAGAGGGCCGAAATTTTCATAGGATGTAGCCGGGGTAAAAGAAGATCCTGGATGAAAACGGGACCCCGTACCCCCCTCCGTTTGGCTTGGGGAGGGGGGGGGAGGAAAAAGTTAAATAAATAATTTCAGGAGAATGGGAAGAGGTACAAGGTCGAAATTTTTATGGGAGGTGCGCCCTATCCTTAGATCATACGGGGGGACCGAAGCTCTAATTTAAGGGAGGATTTTGGGAGAAAAACCGTGCCCGTATAGGTAGAGGGCTGAAATTTTCAGGGGATGTAGCCGGGGTAAAAAGCAGATCCTAGACGAAAACGGGACCCCCGTACCCGCCCCCCTGTTTGTCCAAGGGAGAGGGGAAAAACTGAAATAATTAATTTCGGGAGAACGAGGACAGGTGCGGGATCGAGATTTTTATGGTAGGTGCGTCCCATGGGGGCCACCTTAGACCATACGGGGGGACAGGCGCTGTAACTTAAGTGGGGATTTCGGGGGAAAACCGTTTTTCGCCCGTATCTTTGCAACGAAGGCTCAGATCGAAATTCTGACAAACGATCACCCCGCTTGTTGAAGTTTTCACTTCTATCGTATGGCCTTAGGCAGACACAATTCTTTTTGTGATTCGTCTCTAGTCAACAGCCTTGTCACAAACTTACTTTACTTTTTCGTGTCCGAATACGAACGATTACAAGTTTTCGGCCCAAAATCGGGCTACGTCAACCGCTTTAATGTTATCCCCCTTTCAAGCTTCACGATGGTAAATGGCTTTTTGAGTAGGTATGTTTCTATCTCCGGTCTCCTTTTAATTTTTGGGGCTTTGCATTTGCTGGTTTTGTCATTTAAGAGAAGTTGGTTCGATTGTAAGTACTTCGGTCTCATTATGGTGTTTTTTCAGCTGATGTCAGTAAAATATCGTTCTTGACCAGGACAGCACTGCCGTGTTTCGCACTTGGCTGGTCTATGATAAGTTGCATCCCATCGATCTTTGATCAGTGTGCTGTTAGATCGCGATGGAGCTCTTGTATGCACAATATGTCGCATCTGTATGTCCTGCAAAAATCAGCCAAGATCTCTTGCTTATTATGGGTAATTTTCTCGATACTTATGGTCACTAGTCACAGCTGGCTCTGAAAAGAGCCTTTAAGATTTTTGCTCATCCATGTTTAGGTTCGCTTTGGATTCGGTGGTGGGAGGATTAGCCGTCCAAGAAACATGTCCAGGGAGCGCCAGATGTAAGTTTATTTTGTTTGATTCTTGTGAGGTTAGTTTACGACGCGCTTTCTGTGTAATAATTTTTCTTTTATTTTAAAAGAGGAAAAATGTTAAGTGCTCATGGAACTATGAAGAGTTCTGCCGAGATTAGTTAAGGTTCACTTACCGAATTTGATCAGTTATCTTCAGCTACAACAATTACCCGGCAAGTCGGAGTGCAAAGCCCCGCAGCAAGCTGTAAAGTGAGCGCGCAATTTGCCCGCAGCTCAATAACCCGGAGAATAGGTTCGTTAAGCTGCGTCCAGACTTGTAACAAAACCCCGTGACGTGACAGCGTCGCGAACATTTTCACGACGAGGCGAACTTCGATGCGTGTCATCGTCGCGTATCATAGTCCCGTTCACAGCGTTCCACTCATTTAAATAAAAAACAGACCGAACTGGAAATCTCCAGGCTATTAGTGGAATCTGCTGCAAGACCTTCACTCTCCAAAGTAAACCTAGCCGGTATCTATTCACTAGCAATACGAAGATAAGTTAATCCTGCCTGTGGTAGAGCCAAATAAAACACGCCACCAATATGATACTATTTTTCTATTAATCAACGAGAAACATAAATAGAGTACAAAAAAGTATCTTTCGATTTTATAGTAGTATATATTTAAGAATATTATAATTTGTAATTAAGAAATGAAAATTAAATGAAAAGGTTCATAAAAAAATATGCGGACACGCAGCCAACGGACAATTGGAGGCAGTTCGAAACCCTAATTTAAAGGCGTTAAAAATATGGATAGTAACTTATTATCTAAACACTTTTTCACAAGGGAAGCCGACATCATCCGTTAAAAATAATATTACAGCATTCAGAAAGAGGGAAAAAAGATGTCCAAGAATTTACACCGAGTTCAGCAGAGTAAAATAATTGTACATAATTGTTAAATACAGTAAATTACAGCGATAATACTGAAAAAGAAGGTGAATAAACGTAATTAAATAGATTGTACAAAGTGTGGTATAGTGTAACGCTTGCACCCTAACGATAAACGAACTACACGGTTATATTCATGAAGAAAAAGTCATAAATTCGATTCTTATGAATATTTATACTACATTGATAAAAGGTGTTATCATACGGAAGAAAAAGCTGTAAAATCACTTTTATGAGTTGTACTAAGTCCAGTACAATATAATATTTGTACTACATTGATAAAAGATGTTATCATACAGAAGAGAAAGCAGTAATATTAATTTTACGAATTGTACTAAGTCCAGTATAATATAATATTTGTACTACCTTGATAAAAGACGTTACCATACGGAAGAAAAAGCTGTAAAATGGATTTCATGAATTGTATTAAGTCTAGTACAATAAATTTTGTACTACATTAGTAAAAGATGGTATCATTCGGAAGAGAAGCTGTAAAATGGATTTAAGGAATTGTATGAAATCCGGTACAATATAACATTCATACCATACTAACAAAAGAGAACTACGGTTATCATAGTGCATAAAAGCAATAAAACAAATTTTATGAATTGTACTAAATCTGGTACAAGTTAATATTCATTCCATATTGATATATGGTCCACATAATGAACAAAAAGCACTAAAATATAATTTAATGAAAAATTGTACTAAACGAATTTGGTAAATAAATGGCCTGAACGATCTTCCAATATTAATATCAAATAGAAAGCATGTCTCTTCCCTTATTTTAATAACTCAAGAAAAAAATTAAATATGGTAATAACAATGAACGAAAATATGACGTAATCTGCATTCAATACCGCAATCCCTTAGCAACGAAAACTAATAATAAACAAAACTGCATAACGTAACAATTAACAACCGAGTTTCCCGGTTTAGTGTATAATTAATAGTTGAAATCAATTACCCACACGAATCACTAGAAGTTAATTGCACGATTAATTACTAAAAATTAAAGATGAAAACAACATTTCCCCATTGCATCAATTCTCACTTCGGTAACAGAATAAATATCCATGAAATTAGCGGTTTTGACATTAGTTGCAACTTAGGGCTGTAGACAATAGATGCCTTTGATAAAGTATCGTGATAATCAATGGATAAATTCTACACCCGTTTCTAATCCGTTTCAGAAGTCAAATAAAGCAAATTACTTTATTATCGAAAATCTAATTTCGTCGGAGATAAAATAAAAACGATTACCTGGATCAATGGCGAAACCAGCGAATAAATAAAAATGACTATACCATCCAAATATAAAAGCCTACAAGCCTTAATTAATCTCTAATTAGTAAGATGTCACGCCGATTAATTAAGCTACTAAATCGAGTCCGATATAAATAAAAAGCAAAATAATACGCAAATGCAATTAATAAAGGCGCTAATCACCACAAGGGCTTCCAACGCTGGACAAAGCAAACTACGAAATCCTCGCTTAGCGAGTTATTCCCGCATCTACAGCACTAAAACTAACGAAACCAAATCGAGATGGCCGGTGCGGAAATTTCTATGTTGCTTATCGATAAAATCCTATTAAGATGCCTGGGATAAAATCAGATTTAAATAAATCTACAACTCAACGGGAAAGCTTAACTAAAAAGTGCCGTACCTTACGAGGAACCAAGGTGTCGTCGTGCGCGCTTGTAAGGTGAAAACAGCTCGCAGGACTTTACATCGCGACGTTTCTCAACGCACCAGTGAAACGGATTCCTTAAGGTCACGTGAGAAAATTATAAAATCGAATTAAATATCGGATTCCGCATATTGAATTGCGCTCGAGGCCAGATTTTTTACCGGGTTAAAAATGCCTCCAACCGGCAGGTTACAATTAGTGCTAAAAACGGAATGTCACAAGTTGTACATTACATCTTACGTAGAGGCTCCTTCAGTGCTCCCCCTTGTCACAAAAATTATCACTTTTACAATATGGGTACTATATAAAATGGACAAAAAGAGGTCTTTTTGAGTATTTTATTATAAAATATGCGTTCTATTAGCAAAAATAACATTTATCTGAAATTATTATCTGCAACATTATCAGCGAAGACTTATATGTCGATAAACGAAAGTTACAATAATTGTATGTACCTATGTTAACGCACTTACTTACGCAGTAGCCCGGATGAGTTCTTCCTTTATCTACATCAAATTATGATTCTCATAAAATATATTATATCTATAATTATATTTTCAGTTATAAAAATGCCGGAACGACCGCAAGACCCCCAAGCCGATCCCCGACGAGCTTTACCACGCCACAGCCCCCTCATAAAGCCGTTCGTTGTGCTGGCTTTACCAGGGATGTACTTATTTTACAAGTATAATCAGTATAAGAGGAAAAGAAAAGAAAGCGCCACTAGACGATTGGCGGAGAGAGAGCTACAGCATTTGAACAGTAAGATTGTAAGTATCTTATATGTTTCTTTTAGGCTGCGAAAAACAATTTAAAGACTTCATGATTTGAGACAAATTGTTTGTTTTAAAAGCGTTAAATAATTAACGAATATTTTAATGTTAGTAGCTGCTAGTCAATTACAGTCGTTAAGACTATGATTTATAAGCATTTTTACGGTAAAATTTTCGCGCTAGGTAGTGTAACAAATTTGCAGGAAAGCTACAATTGCGCTTATCCACACGTACAATTTATTGTTTTATTAACGTAAAAAAATCAATACAAAACATTTATTATGTTCAGTGGTTTATTAGGATAATACATTTAAAGAAAACAAAAATTCAATAAAAGTTCAAAAATCAAGTATTTCAATGGCGTGTCAGCAAGACATTTGCTTTATTGCAGCTATGCATGTACATATATTGCTGCATGGGTTGATCCGGTTGATTCTCTTTACTGAAGCACATTGTGATATACGACATTTTTTGTTTTATTATCATGCGCATTTATTATTGGTTTATTAGGATAATATATTTAAAGAAAACAAAGGTTCAAAAAAAGTACAAAAATTAAGTATTTCAATGGCATGCCAGCAAGATATTTGCTTTATTGCAGCTATGTATATTGCTGCATTGGTTGACTCGGATTGATTCTCTTCACTGAAGCACATTGTGATATACGATATTTTTCGTTTTATTCTCAGGCGCAAGAACAAATAAAGCAGATGGTTTGCCGCCACGTGAACATGCTACCTACAATTAACCATGAGAAAAACATGCATTTTCTACATTCAGACCACAAACACTCAAGGCTTGGCCTTGTGATTTGTTAATCGTCATGGCGAATGCAAGACAAAACGGAAATTGAATTCGTTTAAACTCAAAGGGCATATCGTTTGGGATCATCGGAATCCTTTGAATGAGAACTTCATCAGCTTTGAATTTTCCTTTGAGTATCGTCGCATGAATCACATTGATCATCGGTTTTATTATCACCAAACGCGTTCCATTGCATAGTTTTGGATGGTTTAGATTTCGAAGCATGATGACTACCGAGCCAACCTGCAGTTGTAAATTGTGCGATGGTAAGCCAGGCACATCCAAGGAGTTTAAAAATTCAGTTGGATAGTTGGTGGCTTCGTCTTCGTTTCTTACACAGTCAATAGATTTGAATGAATGCAGAGTACCAACGATTTGATTCTGAATCACGAAGTTTATGTCATCAACATCTTTGTTCTTAGCCGCCAAAATTGCTCGCTCACTCAACCATTTGTTATTTTTGAGGTTAGCAATGATATTCGGAAATACTTTGTTGATGAGCTCGTCTTTCGATGAGACGAAATTACAAAAATTCGGAGCAAATGCAGTCAATCCGCTCGATTCGTCGACAGGAACACGACCATTACCGATAGTCAGCAATTGCTTTGAGAAATCTTCAGCAGATGGATCGTTCAGCAATGCAACTCTCATGTCTGCCACCAGCTGAAGTTTCTTCACATATCGCCACAGATTTGATGATTTGAGGCAAGCGTTTATTTCATCTGCAGCAGTCGATATTGGCAGTGTTTGGCGGAAATCACCAGACAATAAAATCATTGCGCCTCCAAAACATCTCGAGTCATTGCGCAGATCTTTCAATGTTCAGTCAAGTGCTTCCAATACGCGATTGTGCGCCATTGTGCATTCGTCCCATATGATGATTTTAGATGCTACTAAAACTTTGGCAATTGCGGAGTGTTTCGCAATGTTACATGTCGGTTGTTCATTAGTTTGAAGGTTTAATAGCAATTTTAAGCTGTCCGCTATTCCAGAAGAAGCAACTGCTACCGCAATGTCAGATCTCGCACGAACAGTGGCTAAAATCAATGACATGAGGAATGTCTTCCGAGTTCCACCGGGGGCATCCCAAAAAAAATTAAGCCACCATTTCCATCATCAATTGCCTTCACTAATGTATTATAGTCTTCCTTCTGTTGGGGGTTCAACAGGGGTACAATCGTTTGAACTGACGGGTATAATTCATGTCGATCATATTCACGTTCACGTTCCAATTCTCCAATAAATGCGTTATTCATTCCACGATCTGGTGCTGGCATTCCTAACCTGACTAACAAACTGCCGCACATGAGGTAACACATGTCTTCGATCAAGAGCAAAGCCTGGTTATGCACCTCCTGATTCACCTCAAGATCGGGACTTCTTAAACTGACACGAAGTCGATGTAAAATGTCTTCTGACATGTTTTTCTTGTATTTGTTCCACAGGTCACTTGGATTCGATGGGAAGCATGTCGAAATGATGATTGCAAATAATGTGCGTATCTGATTTGAAGTTGCAGAGATGATCGCTTCAGCGATTGTCATGTCTCAATGAGCACCGTTTTCAAGCAAATTTAGCTTTGCATTTAGACATGCAGCACGAAATGTTGGGCACACTATACCATTAACAGTTCGTAATGATTGAAATGAAGTTGGCCCACGAAGATTCACCAGCAACAACCGCAAATAGAAGCATTCATCATTCTTCGGATGAACTGTGTAAATACGACCAAGAGCATCAGTAGAACGCACATCCGGATGACCTGGAACCGCATCGCCTTGCTTCCGACGACGTTGAAATTTCTTCGATGAAGTGTTCCAAGTGTAATAACGTGGCATCACCGAGTAAAGCGACATTCCTGCAAACGGATCGCTTTGGCAAATCTCAAAGAAACTAGTCAATGTTGTCGCTGGAGGAGTTTCAGCACGTTGAGCAACATTTGACGCGGTGAAATATACTCGTTGGCCATTCTCCAGATGCACCGCCAAATGTACAATAGTGGGATGACGTTCGTGAATAGGGAATGAGAATATACGCCAAATCGCCTCATTGCAATTCACATACCGACCAACTTGATAGCGCGTAATTTTATAGTTGGTATTGGAGGTTTGGATGACAAAAACCGCCATATCGCTGCCTTTCGTAACATATTTACAGATGTATTTGATAGACTTCATCGAATTGCAATACTCAATGTTGTTGCTT
>MU182574.1:58777-111152 GCA_016904865.1 Pissodes strobi | reverse complement strand
TGGATCAGCAGAAACAACTACTCCGAGAGCTAATACCCCTACCGGCATTGAATTATACTGCTGATTCCGTTTTCTCTGGGGATAAACATGCAATATGATGGTTCACACTACACCCAGAGCAAAGTCAGGAATATCCCAATTCCTGGTTGGAGACATGTCTTGAATCACATCAAGCTCAATGCTCCATGTCCACAATGAAAACACCACGACAAGAGTGAGACCTCTGAAAATCCTCCCCCAGATAGTTTCGTCCTTTCGGGACTCATCAGAGGAACGTGTGTGGGCTTTAACCCACTAGATCCTAGGGGGCTAGGGGCTATGTAGAATTATTGATATTAATATTTAAATTCCGAATACAGTTTTTTTTATTATATTACACATTATATAAATAAATATGTATTATATTTTAATAAAAACAAACTATAGAAAATAAAACTATATACGTCCAAAAGTAAATTATTTTTTATTCATATATATGTCAAATTTGAATCAGGAACAATAAAAATATACCAAATATAGATACACTCAAAATGCGAGTTTGCTATTATTAAAACAAGAATAGATAAATTTCAAACGAATTATACCTCAATTATTGATACAAATATTAACCTATTCTTAATTATAAGTAGTGTTTATATTTAAAAGAAGAAAACCATATCGTGATATTGAAGATTATGATTCTATTACAATAGAGTATTGTTATACTTGCGGAATGGGGAATATGGTATAGCGTTAATTCAAGATGATTAATCTTAATATTAGTATAGCTTTTTTTCCGTGTATAACCACTTCTAAGAAACTTGGTTAGTTTGGGTTAGTCGTTTAATCAACTGTCGGTTAATTTCATTAAGTATAAACTTATTTTACTTATTTGAGACGTTTCCGATACGCTATAAAAATTTTTTAGCGATTTGGATAGTTTGGGTTAGTCGTTTAAACAACTTTCGGTTAGTTTCACTTAGTATCAACTTATTTTACTTATTCGAGACGGTTCCGATACGTTATAATCAGTTTTAATAGATTTGGTTAGTTTTAGTTAGTCGTCTAATTAACTTTTGGTTAGTTTCACTTAGTCTCAACCTATTTTACTTAGTTGAGCCGGTTCCGACACGTCATAATCCACTTTAATAGATTTGGTTAGTTTTGGTTAGTAGTCCAATCAACTTTTGGTTAGTTTCACTTAGTATCAACTTATTTTACTTATTTGAGACGTTTCCGATACGTTACATTTAATTTTAATAGATTTGGTTAGTTTTGGTTAGTCGTTTAATTAACTTACGGTTAGTTTGGGTTAGTCTCAATTTATTTTACTTATTTGAGCCGGTCTCGACAAGTAATAATCAATATTAATAAATTTGGTTAGCTTTAGTCAGTCGTCTAATTAACTTTCGGTTAGTTTCACATAGTCTCAAATTATTTTATTAGTAGCCGGTTCTGACATGTTATAATCAACTTTAATAGATTTGGTTAGTTTTGGTGAGTAGTCCAATCAACTTTCGGTTAGTTTCAATTAGTATCAACTTATTTTACTTATTTGAGATAGTTCCGATACGTTATAATCAATTTTAGGAGATTTGGTTAGTTTAGGTTAGTCGTTTAATCAACTTTCGGTTAGTGTCACTTAGTATCAACTTATTTTACTTATTTGAGACCTTTACGATACGTTATAATCAATTTTACTAGATTTGGTTTGTCTTGGTTAGTCGTTTAATTAACTTTCGGTTAGTTTCACTTAGTCCCAATTTATTTTACTTATTTGAGCCGGTTTCGATAAGCAATAATCAATTTTAATAGTTTTGGTTAGTTTTAGTCAGTCGTCTAATCAACTTTCGGTTAGTTTCACATAGTCTCAATTTATTTTACTTATTTGAGCTGGTTCCGACATGTTATAATCAACTTTAATAGATTTGGTTAGTTTTGGTTTGTAGTCCAATCAACTTTCGGTTAGTTCCACTTAGTATAAACTTATTTTATTAATTTAAGCCGGTTCCGACCCGTTATAATCAACTTTAATAGATTTGGAAGAGTTTTGGTTAGTAGTCCAATCAACTTTCGGTTAGTTTCACTTAGTCTCAACTTATTTTACTTATTTGAGATGGTTCCTATACATTATAAAAAATTTTAGGAGATTTAGTTAGTTTTGGTTAGTCGTTTAATCAACTTTCGGTTAGTTTAACTTAGTCTCTACTTATTTTTTATTTGAGCCAGTTCCGATAAGTAATAATCAATTTTAATAGATTTGGATAGTTTTAGTCAGTCGTCTAATCAACTTTCGGTTAGTTTCACATAGTCTCAACTTATTTTACTTATTTGAGCCGGTTCCGATATGTTATAATCAACTGTAATAGATTTGGTTAGTTTTGGTTAGTAATTCAATCAACTTTCGGTTAGTTTCAATTAGTCTCAACTTATTTTACTTATTTGAGCCGGTTCCGATGCGTTATAATCAATTTTTAATTGAAACCAAAGAGGTATTCACTTAAAAAAAAATACACAAAAGCAACAGTCACGGCTACAAAATGGAAACAGGTCAAAACCTAAAGCTAAGTACGGTTCTGATCGACACCTGCTGACACGGAAACAACAGCACAGTGTTTTAGTGCGCATGACAAAACGGGATCTTCTTTGTTTACGTTTTTCGGTTTTGACTTGCGCAAAAACCCAATTTTTCGCCCATAGGTTGCCACTTTTGAATAGCGCAACAGACGGCTATTGCTTATCCACTCCTATAAATCAATGGTCACATATGGTTCCTCCACAGCCTCCTCGCTGTTTCAGGACTTCGTCACACGTATTCATTGGTTTGTATAATGTCTTAACTTAAAACCTAAATTAAAATGCACGACTCTAAAATTTATTATATTTTTATTTGAAAAAACGGCTTCATCGCCAATTTTCTTGTTTTATTTTTTTCTATTTCACATACCCTACCTTTTCAACAAAATACAAAAGAAAATAGTATCATATTTCACTGTTGTAGCTTGGTCTGGACCCGGCTTTTACATTTAAATTACGGACGCAGTCCTTGTCATTTTTGGCATTACCCATCAATCAAAATTTCATGTATGCAACTATGAGCGTTAAAAGTCTCTTAAAACCCAGTAAGTATCTTGTATTCATTTAGAAAAATATTGATATACTACTAATTTTCCGATCTGAAAAATTGCAGCTCTAAACCGTTTTGATCTATACCCTCACTTCTGTACAAAGACGACTTTCCAAAAATCGATACAAGTATGTATATTAGGTGCCAGTACTCGTCTGGGTACGTATACGAGTTTTTTAATGAAGCAGAATCCACTGGTATCAAGTTTACACTTGCAAGGATGTCTTCCAATAGATAACATTGGCACTGATTTGAATTTCTTAGATACCAGATGTCATGTTCAAACATATTGTGGTTTAGAACAAAGTGTCTCGAAGGCTGTAAAGGTAAGTATATATAATTTGGGCAATTATTAGCTATACCACATTGTTTAATATTTTATTTGATAATAATCTGAAAAGATCGTTTTTGGCGAGGGAAATATTAAATGTTTACACTGTCGGACACAAGCTATTTCCTTAATATTTTCTTAAATAAAAATATATTTTTGGTGCGTGGATAGAATTTTATTCACTTTTCGAATACGTATGTTTTTAAAAAGTTTTATGTTAACAAAACAAAATGTTCTTAGTGACTATATTTAGACGTTCAGTACAAGAACAACTAATGACTAAAGCCAGATAAAGCGTGTTTGCACTATTATAAACTGCTGAGCTTGCAGACGATTAATACAATATGAGTCATAGTATGAATCATAATAACAGTAATTCAGCGGAAATGGCCATATAATTTCTCCCTCCTTAAGTCTGAGAAAATTGGGGTTTACTTTCGAAGGGTTTCAATTTTATGTCCATTTTTATATTTTGCTGTGATTTTTTAAATTGATAATATATTATACCTATAATTATTATTATGGTCAATATTTACTTTGCGCACTTATTGGGTACCACAAAAATAAAAATACTGACATATTCTACGTTACTTCTCTCACCATCTCCCACACATTAAATGCTGCGCAAATGTTTCTACTTATCAGAAAAAAATAACAAAATTTACAAAATGCAGTTATGTTAAACCATCCGACATGTTCCAAACTTATACTATCTCGCTCTCGCACACTCATTATTTCACCTTCTCTTTTTTAACACAACGCAACGGTCCAAACGGATCTGAAAAATGGAAGCAAAAAGCAAGGCAGGCGTAATAGCGATACAAGAATAAGTAATAGTAGTTTCAAAAAAACTTTTACCAGCTTCTTTTCTTAAAAACCAAAAATATTCTTTTGCATTTTAAAATGATAACATTTCTGACACGTCAACATGACACTATTTCAGCTTTCAGCATTTCGATTTCTTAAATTATGTGATCTAGCATCTAGTTAGCTTAGCACGGCTCAGCCAGCTGTCATTCTACGAATAGGTGTTGCCAAGTGTAATTTCTGTTCGGTTCTAAAATACGGTATCTTGTTGGATACATTCAACCAACACTTTATACATGGTGATTCAGAAGTACTTTGTATTTATTAAAATAATAAATAATAATAATAATAATTCGCTATTTTGAGCTACGCAAGACGCTCGCTATTTAACGATCAAAAGAGAGAGACAAATGCGCCCTTGTTTGGTATATTTGGATTAGTTAAGAAAGTACCACGCGTAGCGCGCTGGTTATGTTAATTTGAGATAATTATGGTTTTGTGTTAGGCGGGGTTGGTCAAGCGCATAGCGCGCTCGTCTCAATGCTCTTGTTTGGTTAATTAAGGTTACTTTCGATTATTTTTGCTTAATCTAGGATACCGAAGACAAGCCCGCGTAGTGCGCTTGTCTCTTCTTTATTAATTAGGGTTAGTCTGGGGTGGTTTTGCTTAGTTTAAGTTAGGGTTAGTCTGGGTTAGTTTTGATTAGTTTGGGTTAGTTTTGGTTAGTTTGGGTTAGTTTTGGTTAGTTTGGGTTAGCTTGGTTAGTTTGGGTTAGTTTTGGTTAGTTTGGGTTCGTTTGGGTTGGTTTTGCTTAGCTTGGGTTAGTGAATAGATAAGCGCGCGTAGCGCGCTTGCCTCTTTACTTTGCTTAATTAGGGTTAGTCTGGATTAGTTTGGGTTGGTTTTGCTTAGCTTGGGCAACATTGAAGCCTGCAGAAACGAATGTATATCTTTAAGAAGAAAATACCTAAGAAACAGAAACAGACAACTGGACACCTCTCAAGTAGACTTTGATGCCTACAAAGGAAAGAAAAAAGAGCTCAAGAAGCTAATTAACACAGAAAAGAAAAACCAGTGGAAGGCTCTCTGTGAAGAACTGAACAACGATATATGGGGCCAGGCGTATAAGATCGTCATGCATAAACTTAAGCCCTGGGGTCCCCCATTCCAGCTGGCTGACGAGATAAGAGGCAAAATTATTAATGTGGAGCTCTTCACTCTTGAGGAACTGAGGCTTGCTGGTGAGAAGATAAAGCCAGGTAAAGCACCGGGTCCAGATGGCGTGCCCCCAGAGGCCATAAAAATTCTGATAGATACTCTTCCTCAATACTCCTTAGAAGTTCTGAATAGTCTTGTTAAAACCCAAAGATTCCCCCATGATTGGAAGATTGCCAAACTGGTGTTAATCCGCAAGCCGGGAAAGGCATTCGATGCTCCAAACGGTTATAGACCGCTTTGTTTTATTAATACAATGGCAAAGCTCTACGAGCACCTTGTAAAACAACGATTAGAAGTAGAGATTGAGGCTCGGGGAGGTTTATCAAGCAATCAATACGGGTTTAGGAAAGGAATGTCAACAGTTAAGGCTGTAAGGAGAGTTTTGGATATCGCTAACCAAACTAAGTTTGGCGGCGAAGGGGAGAGATGGTGCACTTTGCTCACCCTCGACGTTAAAAATGCGTTTAATTCTGCAGCGTGGAGCATCATTCTGGAGAATCTCCGATTGAGAGGCATCTCGGGCTACCTTGTAAATATCGTGAAAGACTATTTTAGGAATAGATATATTACTACTGGGAAGGATCTCATTCAGGTCTCTGCTGGAATTCCTCAGGGATCGGTTTTGGGGCCCCTATTATGGAATGTCCTGTATGATCCGGTGCTTGGGCTGCAATATCCGGAGGGGATTGTAGCTATAGGGTTTGCTGACGACTTGGCGTTGGTGCCTTCCTCAAAAAACAGGGACACCCTGATGGAAAATATGAATCTGGCGCTAAGGTGCGTTAGTCGCTGGATGTGGCAAAACTACCTTGAACTGACACCGGAAAAAACGGAGGCGGTTATTTTGAGCGGTAAGAGGGACATGACCCAGATCATGTTTAAACTCAATGATATACAAATAAGACCCACTAAATACGTAAAGTATCTAGGGATCCTGATAGGGGAGAATATGGGATTTGGCAAACATATCGAGGAAGCTACAAAGAAAGCAGGCGACAAGCTGGGAGTACTTATGAGGACCTTGCCCAATGTGGGAGGACCAGATATGGAAAAAAGGCTGATCTACTACAACGTGGTAAAGTCCATAATTTTGTATGGTGCTCCTATTTGGCATAGGATAACACACATTGATAAATATAACAAAATGCTGGAATCTCTGCAAAGAAAAGCACTTCTGAGGATAGCACGAGGCTATAGGACTGTTTCTACTGTAGCATTGCAGGTAATCACTGGTGCCCCACCTATGGATCTGTTGGTAGAAGAGAGGAGAATCCTCGAAACTAGTGACCAAGAAATCTCCCCCGAAATAAGAACGTTAGCCAGGGATGAAACCAGAGACACTTGGCAAAGACGGTGGAATGAGGAAGAACACAAGGGCCAATGGACAAAAAAGCTCATACCAAATATAATCAGATGGCTGTACTGTAAGCACAAAAACCTAGATTATTTTCTAACCCAGGCTCTAACGGGTCATGGTTCCTTCAGGACCTATACGAAGAAACTGGGTAAAACTAATGATATCTGTTTCTACTGTGGAAATATCGATGATCCTGAACATACCCTGTTTCTATGCCCTAGATGGCACCAGTACAGGCGTACAGCCAATGTCCAACTAGAACTGGATCTGCAAGTTGATAACTTTGCAAATCTAATGATTCAATCCAAGGAAAATTGGACTATTATCCACACAATGGTTAAGAAGATAATGATGAATAAAGAAAAGGATGAAAGAATGGTGATAGAGTAATACATAGTGCGAAGAAAGGACACCTCCTTGAAGTATGCTCCTTAGGGCGGTTCCGAGGTGGTTTGGTCCGGAAGCAAAGAGGGGAATTTTTTTAGTCGGTAGGCAGGATCTCACGAGAGACCTGAATCCGACACTGGCCGGCTGCTCGAACACCTAGCCGGCGCGTCTTCTAGAAGATTTTTTACCCCTCCCGAAAAAAAAAAAAAAAAACTTGGGTTAGTGAAGAGACAACCGCGCGTAGCGCGCTTGTCTTTTTACTTTGCTTAATTAGGGTTAGTCTGGGTTAGTTTTGGTTAGTGTCGGTTGGTTTTGCTTCGTTCGGGTAATAACTAGTTAATTAGGGTTAGTATGGGTTAGTTTTGGTTAGTCTGGGTTAGTTTTGCTTAGTATGAGTTAGTGAAAACACAAGCGCGCGTAGCACGCTTGTCTCTTTACTTTGCTTAATTAGGGTTAGTCTGGGTTAGTTTTGGTTAGATTCAATTAGTTTGGATTGTTTTTGCTTAGTTTGGGTAATGAAGATACAGTGAGATCATTGGGGGCGAAGGAAAAATGATAGAAATTGACGAGGCGAAAATTGAGAAAAGAAAATATAATCGGGGACTATACAAAGTGATTCCACGTTTTTTGGAAAAATGCAGCGGCGCTTTACCCATTAGTGCTTCATCCATTTCCATGTAAGTAATTTCAATAATCGATATTCCATGCACCTGCCCTGGGACATTTACCTACTTGAAAATCAAGAATGTTAGTCAAGTGTGACAACATTGCAAGTACATTTTCATCATTAACGTCAAATTGGGAGAGTTCGCGTTTAAATGTCTCCCTAAATGACCTCATTTATGATTTTTATTTTTCAATTTTTGGCGTCAAAAGTGTTTTGCGCAATATGTAACGTGTCACAAAACACTTCTAATACTGTAACATAAAATTTTTTTGCAAAATTCGAAAAGTGCTCAAAGTAAATATTTACCTTAAATACAATTAAACATATTACTAAAGTTACTGATATACTAGAACATTAATTCTTTGCACTTTCCACATGCTCTTGTATTTTATCTAAATTTATTTCTTTTAATTGTAAGGGTTCAATACTTTGAATTATGTTTTCATCTATATTTATTGTAGGCAATTTCAACCTTAGATTAATTGTATTAGGTTTTTAAGAATCGTAATAATTGTTTTTTATCTTAACTACGCATTGTGCCGTTAAGATTAATGACACTCGTTTTATAATCTCGACTGTATTCTGGTTAGAATAATTGAAAATGGACATTTTCCTGATTTTTGGTATTATTTTTATGGAATTATCATTAAATTGGGTAATACAGGTTTTTTCAAATTAAATGTTTGAATTATACAAGGCTCATTTTGATTGAGTAATTCTTTTGGACATACGAATTCTTCTTCTTCTTCTTATTGCGCCCTCTCCTTTCGAAGGTTGGCGATCCAAATGGCAATTATTGTAGTCATGGAAACTGCAGCACGAAATACTTCTGTAGATGAGCGGTCAAACCATCTTCTCAGGTCCTTTAGCCATAAATTCTGGCGTCTTCCTACTGATCTTTTACCTTGTACTTTACCCTCTATTATGAGTCGGAGTAAACTCATATCCTTCATCTCCCAACACATGACCCAGGTATTGTAATTTTCTCTCTTTGATGGTGTTTAGCAATTCTTTGTTCTTGTTTACCCATGCATTGGAGTACGTCGTTGTTAGTGATCTTTTGTATCCCTGAAATTCGTAGCATTCATCTATATATGTACATTTCAAAAGCCCCTATTCTTTTTTCTGTTTGTGGGTCCATTGTCTAACTTTCGCACCCGCAAGATAGCGGAAACGTAGCATCTGACCTTTCGAATTCTAAGCACTATACTAAAGCCTGATCTTGTAAAAAATGTTTTCATGCTCATGAGTGTTGTCCTCGCTTGTTCAATCCTTGATAATATTTATTTTTTCGGGTTACACTGGCTGTTGATATTAACTCCCAGATATTTTATCGACGTTACCTGTTCTATTGTTTGTCCCTTGACATGTAAATGTACGTTTGTTGGCGTCTTTGAGAAGAATAGTATTTTGGTTTAGATATTTACTAAATAATATACAGAATGACGCAAGCATTAAATGATTTTAATGGGATAATCATAATAAAGTACTCGAGTAACATTTCCTACCAAATAAAAATTACGGAGTGATGCTAGCATTGAATGGTTTACTGGAATAATCGTTAATTTCTCGAGTACATACAACAAGAAAATGCTATCAAATATACAGGCACCCTAAGCATTATGATCTTAAAATTACATTTACTGTCTAGGACTTAACGTTACACCGGAACCTGCTTCTGTAGCCTTAATCGCTTCTGCTGACCACCTGCTTCTTTGTTGAGTGACGAATTTCGAACAGTGTTTCTTTACGTTAATTTTCGAGCCGACGGCATGAATTTGCTTAACTAATTAGTTCTTCCACTGGTCTCGAAAACTCTGAGACACGATTTTCGGTTTGGCCAGTACTGAGACCATAATAGCAGACTTGAAAATTTAAGTTATTTTTAAAATTTTCCCGAGTCTCTTTCGGACATTACGACGTAGTGCAAGTGAAGATTAAATTAAGACTTTCAAAATTTCCCGAGTCCCACTTGGACATTACGACGTACTACAAGTGAAGTTTCTGGTCAGACTATCTTTTGCTCCGATAATTTCTCGCTTTTATAGCAACTTCTTCGACGTGTTTGATCCCAAAAAAAGCCGGAATCTGCACACCTGCGCAAGAAAAACACGTGCAAGGTGGTATGACGCAAAACGCTCCAATTTTCGCCGAAAACAGCTATTCGAATTTTAACTGGTTTTGTAAATTCCAATCCCCCAAGTGTTCAAAATTTTACATTCCAAACCTAGGTTCGTCACTGAAATTAGCTCACACATGGTTTTTAATTTCCAAGTGACTTTGTTTTTCGTTTCAATTGGCTAGGTTTTGGAAATTTTTCTTATTAGAAACGCCCCCTGGCCAATGGTTGTCCCCCAAACCATTGAATTTTGAGGCTTGCGTTTTGTGTCAGCTATTTCTTGAAGTTAGTTTTCTCTAGTTGCGTGATAACATGCAGTCAAAAAATTCTAAAATACAAGTCTTCCGTGTTTTAAAATCGGTTCCCGTATCATGTGAAGTTAACCGTTTATTGAAATATGTTCCAATGGTAAGTGGTTTTATTTTTAATTAAGCTGTGTTAGTTGCTTTTCGTATACTTTTGTTAGGCAAAATGATCCTTTATAAGTGCTAATACATGTTTTTCGAAATTTTTCAAAAACATCTGCGAGCACTAACACATCGGATTTTAAATAAATGTCAGAATATTCACCAATTGAATTACAATCAAACAAATTAAATACAACTTTGGCTCTATCATAGTCTTTTTCGGAAATATGTTCATCTGTAAGATCATTATAAAACTTGTCTGAAGATCATCAAGTGATTCAGATAAATTTGCTAAAGAGTATGGTAAAAATTGGAATGTATAAATCTAAGAGAATTTTTTTTTTCATTTGACGTAATTTTTTATCGAAATAGGAGCCAACATCAATAAATTTTTCAAATGAAATATATTTTTCTTTATTTTCGGCTATTACAGATAATTGTTCATTATTTTGACATAGATTCTTAATAAACAAATGGGAATCATACTTCCTCAAATTATGAAATATTATAGGAATAAAATTTGGTTGTTTGTAATTTAAGTTACAGATGAAATGTGCAGGACCTCTATATTTTCTAGTTATATGACAATGATCAGCAACTTTATCATTGTCAATATGTTTGTTACAAATATTACACTCACTAGCGTAGTTGAAATGTATTTTATCTAATTCAGATAATGTGTTGCTTTATGAACTTTAAGATGCTTAAAGTATAAATTACCAATATCTCTCTCTAAAAAAATTATAAACAACTCGGCGCTGTTAGCTCCTCTATAAAGTTCAAATTTGGAAATACTATCATCAAAAGAACATTTAATATAATAAGCAAATGAATATGGAATGTGTTCGAATTTTTTAATAGTGTAAGATGAGGAATTATCTAATTTGATTTCCATGTTGAAATTATCATCATTATTTAATATAGATGAATGAATGAATGAATGAATTAATTAATTAAATGCAATTAAAAAAATGGAAAATTATAATTAGTTAAATTATGTTAGAATATTTTTAGTTTCACACATAATTTTCATTAGAATTAATCCTGATAATATACAATAATTGTATAATTTTAAAATAAAATTTTTTTAAATGAAATTTAAAAAAATTAAAATTTTAAAATTTGACCAAATTATTTTAAAACATTTTCAACAAAAGAAAGTAATTTACCTGAAATTGAAAAATTAAGCCAAATTATTAGAATATTTTTAACAAAAGAAAATAATTTATTTGAAACACACTTTTAAAGCTTAAATTTGCCAAATTATTTTAGAATATTTTCAACAAAAATATAATTTACCTGAATCACGCTCTGCTAGTTCATCCGATTTTCTGTCTATGGTTTGAACTATTTCTCCTAATATGGGTGAAATATCGGAACTAATACAAACTACTTTAAAAGTAGTGTTAAAAGACTTTACATCGTAGTCATTATTAGTTGGATTGAAATACAATCCAAACAGTTCCATATTTGAGGAGGGTCATTCCAAAGTGATTCTTATCCACTTAGGGGAAATTTTAGAAAATCAAAAAAAACTTCTAATAAGAATTCGCAAGGCTTGTTGCTTAAGTTTATGCTTTAACAAAAAACATTATGAGAGCCGACACGGTACAACCTCGGTCGCACAAATCATTTTTGCTTCCAATTACTTAAAAATTTAATTTAAGCTTTATACTAAGGTCTGATCTTGTAACGCGTTTTGGAACAACCTAGTGGATAAGGCACATTGTGGAATAACCTAATAAGAACAGAACCTTGTAATTTGTAATATCTAAGATGTCTAGCAAATAAATTTGTTTTTTAAACTTTAAAAAACAGAAAAGCACTAATATTGGATTACAAATTTATTACTTACATCAGAAAACAAAGGAAGTAACAGAAAACATACAAAGCAAACATAAAATCATTAATTTTAGAAAAATTACTAAATTTTAAGGTCTTTAGATTCCTCGAAGGATTCACAGAAGTTATCGTCCTCTTCAACTAGATTAGGCTCGGTGGTATCCATATCATCTAATGTAACAAACTGTTCCATTAAATTTTTGAAAAAGTCACATTCGGGATTATCTTTCCGCTCGGAACCAAAGTGAGATTGCAACAAAGTTTGAATGTCTTTAACTTTAGCAGGTTTAATGGGCACTCCTTTTGGTAGGTCATAAAGAAGAACCATCTTCAAAAAACTAACCATCTTGGAAATATTTTTTCCACGTCTCTATAGAGTCAATGCTTTATTACAGTCATTTCTATAATATTCTTCTCCACGCACTGTCACATCACCTTTGTATTGCTTTTGAAGAATTACTCACTTTCATTGTGATTGCCACAACTGTACTCCTTTAAAAAACTCCTTAACAGATTTTCGCCAACTAAACCTACCATAACAAAAACAATAAACTAGATTAAAACCTACCATAACAAAAAATATATTTCACAAGGACTGGAATATACGTGTCCTACCTGCTATTTTTTTAATGTTCTTTTCCCATAAACTTGGACTGGAAACCTTCTTTCTTCCACTACCACTCGGTATTGCTCTAATTGTTTTTTCCATTATTATTATTTAACAAACAACGCGGAACACAAATCTACTCATATCAAAGATTGCGAACGAATGACGTCAAAAATAATATTAGAATCATGTGGTTAAGACGCGATTTTATAATTGGTTGGCTGGATTTGACTCGGTTTGAAGTGACGCTACCAACAGATAAGGTGCGTTTTGGAACGATATGCAAAGTTTACATGCATTTTACATGGGACAAGGCGCAATTTGGAAGGGAAATTTATGTGTTGAAACCAAAAGACTAACGTATATTTTCAATTTGTGTTGTTAACTAAGATTTAATAAAATATGGGTAAGGCGCACTTTGGAATGACCCTCCTCATTTAGTTCTAGTGCCGTTGGCCTTTCAAGTTCGGCTTCTATTACAGACACGATTTTATCCAAAATGTTGTCAAAAAATCCTTTTATTTCAATTAAATGCTAATTGTCCGAAATCCTGTATGATACGCGGTTGTGAAACGCAGATTTGATAATTTCGATTCTATCTTTCCCGGAGATTATTGAGTTGTTTTTGTGTTGATTTGTGCGCAAGTGGCTTGCCCACATATTCCACCCGACTGATACATAACGCCATCGCACTCTGCTATCGTACAATAACTATATCTACGCCTTATTTCTAATATATCTATATACTCCATATCATATAACACCGATTCGATTCTACTGCTGCGCCATTCGTTTTCCAGGGTTGTCACGTCCTCGCCTATTTGAACGTCGCCTCTCCAAAATTTGCTTGTTACATTCGGCCATCCTGCAACAATTAATGCCCTCATTAATTTAACTCGCCAATAAATAAACCAGATCTTATCGATCTGTGCATTCGCCATAACACCAAATCGCCTACCCTAAGAGTTTCGCCTGTGGTTACAACCTTACGCCTTTTATCGAATATCACCTTTACTTTACGCTCAATAAGGAGTTTGGACCTTAAATCGCCATAGCTCTCGCCTTTCGCCAACAGAGCATTCGCCATTTACACCTCGCCAGTTAAACTCACTTGCATGCACCTTTCAACCTGACCATTCACCCTTTGCACCTCGCCAGTCAGATTCACTTGCATGCACCGTTCAACCTAACCTTTCGCCCTCGATGTTTTACACCTCGCCTCGCCAAAAAGTCCGCAAACGCCAGCCCGCGCCAGCAGTTGGAAATAGTACGCCTTGGGTAATTCGCCAAACGCCTCTTCGTCGCCTTCGCCTGCGCATGATCCTGGACTTCCTTGCCCCTCCAATTCCACAATATCGGTTGATGGACGCTGATATCTGTCAAAAGAGGAAAGAAAGCCAGTATACAAGTCGCCAGGGGAAGAGCCACCAAATGCCCTCGCATTCGCCTGTAAATCGAGGTAGACCGTCAATCAGACACGAAAGCGCCTTTGTGCCTGAAAGCCCACACCTTTCGATCAACGCCATTTTATCATGATAATAATGGGTCATGGTTTCGCCTTCCAATTTAACCCTGGCTATCATCTCCTTGAGCAGCTGAGCAAAGTCATGCACTCTAGGAAACGCCTTCCTAAGAGCCGCCTTCCAGACTTCCCATGAGAGGTCATATTCATCGAGCCGATTAAACCAGCCCCTTGCTGCGCCTTGCAATTTCGCCTGCATAAAATACGCTCTCTCATAGTTCGACCATTCATGAATATCGCCCAACTGATAAATTTTGCTCAACCACCGTTACAGTCCCGGCTGTTAGGATCGAAAGGGTCAATAATGTCGCCGCCTTCCTTTGCCCTTGAGCCCATACAGCCCGAGCTGCAAGCGTAGTCCGCCCTATCGCTACAAGCATGCTCTACTACCGCCTGAGGAACGCGCTCACCTGATTTTTCGCCCTTCTTGTTGCCCTTGGTACCGCCAGTACCAACGGCCGCCCTTTGTTTCGTCGCGTTTACCATTTCGGCCGCCTTTTGCTTCGCCGCCCTTGCCATTTAGGCCGCCACAATCTGCTGGATACTAGTTGCCAAACCGCCTTTCAACAGCTTATGTACCATAGAGACTATTTCGTCTTCCATCGCCTTCGCCGTGGTCACCGTCGCTCAATTCCAACTTGTAATCGAGCCCTAACTCGTCACTTCTGCCTTCCTCCATAGGAAATCACTTGAAAAACGCCTTTTAAACACCAATGCCAATAAACACACTTGAAATAAGCCACAATTTTCACAATAATCACTAATTAATTAGCACACACTTCTTTATTATTATCGTGAATATCTGAAAAATCGCCAAATGTCAATCCACTGTCAAGGATAGCAATAAACGCCCGCCTTTTGTTATGAGTTTTTGTGATATCGCCACTCACACAAAAAAAAGAAGAAGATGCCACTGCGATTTAACTCGCCGATATCGCGTATTTGACCGTTCTCCACAACAAATAACACAATACGTGGGTTATCCCGACTTCTGATCTGTGAACGATTAATTTTTAGTAACACGTTTTATTTCGCCAATACACCTTCGCCAGTACAGGTATCATAATTACAAAACGCCATGAGTCGACTCTGCTATCGTACAATAACTATATCTACGCCTTATTTCTAATCTATCTATATACTCCGTATTATATAACACCCATTCGATTCTACTGCTGCGCCATTCGTTTTCCAGGGTTGTCACGTCCTCGCCTATTTGAACGTCGCCTCTCCAAAATTTGCTTGTTACAATAGTTTACAAATTTAAACTAATCCTTTTTCGCGATTCTGTTATTACTTCGTGAGAGTTAAACTTCAATTTGTTTTTAATTCTTGTTATTAAATTAAAATTATTATTTTATTTGAACGTTTTCTCCCTGGTTTTCATTCGAGACTTAATTTAATTTTGGAACAGTTAAAATTAAATTTTTAAAACAATTGTCGAATCAAATTTAACTAAATCAGGTGCTGGCCCTTGCGAGCATCACAGTTGTTTGTTCTATTTCGACTGTTGCCGTTTGGTGCTAATAGAGTTCTGAGATAACGCGTAGGTCTTGTTTGTTGACCCCGGTTGTTCTCAGAATTTCGTTTGAAGGTTAACGTAGTCGAACGCTTTTCGGTAATCTATGAAACATGCGTATACCTCTACATACATGTCTCTACATCTTTGCGTCAATACATTTAGGGAAAAAAGAGCTGCTCGTGTTCCCAATCCATTTCGAAATCCGAACTGAGTGTTATCCATATAATATTCGCACTTCTTGCAAATTGGTGTATGGATCATTCTGAGAAAAGTTTTAAGGTCATGAGACATCAGGCTTATTATCCGGTAGTCATCGCATTATGAGGAATTGGGTTTTTTGGCAGTGCTACGTATGCTGACTTCAGTCAGTCTTATGGTATTTTACCGGAGTTAATATCTTATTGAATAGTGATGTAAGTCTAAGCTTTTGCTTTCGTTTTCTGAGATTAATTTGAGTATTTCTGCGTTGATTCTGTCGAGGCCGGTGGCTTTTTCATTTTTCTGTTCCTTTATTGTATGCACAACTTCTTCTGTAGTTAGTTCTGGACCTTTTTCATTTATATGATTATCTGTGGCTGGTGGGACAGAAGGTCTATCATCCTCGAAAAGTGTTTGGATGTATTCTTTCCATCTCACAAGTATGTCTTCTGTCCCCAGAATTGTTTCGTTATTATTATCTCTTAGAATTGTTTCTTGCCGCTTTCTGTGTCTGTCTGTCATTCCTTTTACTTTCTTGTGTACGTTAAAGGCATTTCTTGACATTTGGCTGACATCCAATTTTCTATAGATTTTCTGCGCTTTATTTTAATGATTTTGTTGAGATATTTGTATTCTGTTGGGTTTGTTTTGTGTTTTCGTCTTTGATCCATGAGGTCCATAACTGCTTGTGTTATCCATTCTTGTTTTCTGTTCTTCGTAAATTCAATGTCTTTCTCTTGGAAATTTGTTATTTTAGTTTTTAAGGCATTGCATGTTCTTCTTTCTGTACCTACCGACTTCGCTATCGTTTCTGTTTCTTTCTCGATCTTGAGACTTATTTCCTTCTTTCTTATGGGGTTTTTTAGTTGTGCGATATCTCTTTTTTACTACTCTTTCTCTTTCAACTTTCAACAATATTTTGAGTCTATAGTCCATTACAATTGGATTGTGGTCACTATGAATGTCTTCAGGGTAGGTTTTTACGGATTTCATATACTTCTTAAAGTTTATGTCGAGTAGTATGAAAACAATTTGATTCCTGACAATTCTACCTTCTCTGTCTGCAGGTGATTTCCAAGTATATAGTTTTATGGGATGCGGTTTAAAGAAGGTGTTGGCTATTAAAAGGTTGTTCTCTACGCAGAATTGTGCGAGTCTATCTCCTCTGTTGTTTCTTGTGCCAAGACCGTATGCTCCTATGTTGTCTCCTTCAGCGCCATGGCCAATTTTGGGATTAAAGTCTCCAATGATCGTCGTTATTTCTCCTCTCTTCGTCAGCCGCATTATTTCATCTATTGTGTTATAAAATTCTTCGATTTCTTGATCTGACTTGTCGCTTGTTGGAACATAAATCTGAACTATATTTAGGTCTTTATGAGTTGTTTCAATAGCACTATCCTATCGTTCAGAGGGACGAAGTCTATAATCGATTGCGCTATTCGGTCTGAAATGAGTATGGCTGTTCCGTATTAAGATTGAGTCCGTATTGAGAGTTTGAGTCCGTATATAGATTGAGTCATTCTAGTAAGGACATTTATACGGTTTTGGATTTCTTGCTGGTTTGTTTTGATATTAGTCAGCTGTGAGTCAATATCCTTGGTTAATTGTTTAACAATTGTTTGTGTATTAGAAATATCCTGATGAACAGTTTCTGGGTTTTCTTGGAGTATTCTGATATAGTTATCATATCGTTCTCCGTCATCAGCATCTAGGGTTCCATAGAGATATTTATGAGCTTTTCCTAGAAAGTTAAATAGTCCCTGTGGCGACGCGGACTTTTTCTAAACTGTTACCAAGACCAGATGTGAAAAATCTTATTAAAAAGAAGTTTATTTTAAACCTCCCAAATATAAGTTTTTGCTTATTTTAGGTATTTTATTTAAACTGTTTTCAAATTATTTAAAGTAAAAATTGCTGGACTGGGGCACTTGACATACCTCATCGTCTTATGGTATGACTAATCCAAGCTTGTGGGATGAAATAAAACAAACCACTATTCCCAAACAATATATAATATTATATAAAACAACACACATGCAAACAATAAAAAAACTAAACATGCCATTCTACTACAAAAATAACACACACGAAGAAAGTAGGAAAAATATATTTTGAAAATGAAAACTATTATTTATATTTTAAGTCAATTCGGCAATTTGCTTTATTTGTAAAAATGTTAATAACAGAATCGTAGAAAGAGGGTTTTTTGATTAATCCATTTAAAAAGCGTTTCTCAATGGAAATTAAAGAAAGTGACGACATTCGATCTTGCAATTGAGTATTTCTTTGGCATGCCTTAATCCGCTTCATTGCTGAAAAACTTCTTTCAACGGATGCACTTGTAGCCGGAATTGTTAAAAATAAGTTTGCCAATCTAAAAGCTTCCGGAAATGCATTATCAAGCTCTGAAGATTTTAAATATTGATAAAATGCTTGCAAAATTTTTTTCAACATAATCTGGATCATTATAAAGAACTGTCAATTTTTGTACGTTTTACCATGGAATGATATTCTCAAATAACATTATAGACCTGAATTTTTTCATTATATTTTACAATCTAGATACAACTATGTATCTTCAACCAGAATGTTTCTCGACGTTTCGAAATAGAATGTTAATTACAATACCATATAAAAATTGCCGGATAATTTATTTAGAGAAATAAAAAATAATATGCCACAAACTTGAACATCTGACTAAAACTCGGTTGATCTAACCTAACAAGTAAAATAATTATAAATTAATTATTGAAGGAAAAACTAAACTATTAAAAAAGGGTCGAACATATCTAGAATAACTCTGTACGCCTAAAATTATTTTCAGAGTGCTGATGTTGTTCTCATACTTCCAACCGAAAGTTCTAACCCAAACACGACCTTAGGGGAGCGAATAATGAAGGAAGGCAAACGTCTATATAATATCGCTTTACAATGCACTGTATATGCTCCCAGAGCTATTTTGGTTGTATGCGTACCTCCTGTATCGGTAACCACTCCAATAGTAACAGAAGTGTTTAAGAAAACCAATTTTTACCATCCTGGAAGAATAATTGGATCTGCTGCCATAGCTCAGGTAAAGTCCTGTCTCTTTTGTGTGATATAATAGTAGCATAAAAATTAAACATCCTAAAAAATCAGTAATGCAAGTTCCAGCTACATAGATAAAGTAGTTTTTGAACATGATATTTGGAAATTGTCATCTTGAATGTGTTATCCGATCACTAGGCTCAATTTATTTGTCAGAAACAAGGTATTTCCTTCCTGGAAGTTTTATTGGGAATAACATGGTAACGTTTTTAAGTTTTTGGTAGAGTTGTGCGTAATTATGTCAAAATGAGTGCTTTCGCCAAAATTCTCATTTATAATAGTGATTCATAATTTTCTTTGAAATAGTATTACCCTGAAAAGGTCTAAAACAGAGTTTTATCCGCAATACAATAGATTTTAAGAGAGTTAATTCGTTCAGTTTATATCGGTATGCTTAATTTAGTTTCACTTTAATTTAGGTTCACTGTTTACTTTTTCACTGACGTAACTTTAGAGAGGTTTGCATCTGGTACCAGAAAGCGTTTGCTCTTGAGATACTACTAACTGGATGACCAGATATGGAGGGTTTGAACTTGTTACCAGAAAGCGTTTGCCCCTAAGGTACTACTAACCAGATGGCCAAGTTGTCGATTACTCGATTTGCACGTTCTTTTATACTGAAATTTGTTGAAAGTTTACTGATTGTTTTTAAAAAATGTTTAGATAATTAGTATAATATTTTATCTTTTAAGATCAAGTATCACGTTCAAACTTTAGTCTGAATGTTCTTTTTTCGTGAATAAGATTTCTGGTTTACACATGCCTCCCTCCTTCTTGCATTGGTCCCTAATGCAAAAACATATTTTTATACATTGGTAGCACGTGCTTTATTATTATTATTATTATTATTAGTCTCCAAAAAAGTTGGTAATTATGCTTTAAAAAATTAATAGTTGTTACTAAATCCTTTAGGGTTAAAAAGCTCAAAAAGAAAAGAATCTCCCTAATAAATAAATGATTTGTTAGCGACTGTCAAAAAAAATTCTGTTATCGTAGAGACGATCAAAAACTAATTTTCGATGAATACGTTTAAAAGAAGGGAACCTCCTTAAACATTAACGAGTGGTCCTCAATATTCGAATAGTCATATCGTTCCGTACATACTTAAATTTAAGTTATATTTGAGCACTTTAAACTTTCTGGCCTATAGCTTAGTTCGGTCCTGGGTTCCAGCCAATGGGTTTCCACCTTCTTCCTACTAAATTCAGAATCTTTGTCGTGGGTCCCCATTTGGCTGCTATTTGTATTAGGGTTCCATCTGAATTAGTTGTAGGCCGACATTGAATAGTGCTCTATGTACATGTAAAAAATATAAACAAAATATGAGTACTTAATATTAACATTTTACTTTTAGCCCAATGTTATATTAATATAAGTATGCGTGTATATACGTTTCCTCTTACAAAAAAAAATTCCTCTAAAAATATTTGTCATTTTATTTCTTATCAGCCGGTAATTTTGATTGAAAATTATAATTATCATTTAAATCATACAGCATACTTATACTAAATAATTGTTGTTTCATAGGCGAGTTGAACATATGCAAGTATTATATTATACTTTAGTTGGTCCACTGCGTACGTAAAACCGAAGTGGAACATTGTTGTAAATATTATTAAAAAACATATTGGTGCTAAAACAATTGAGAAATATTTCCTTATTCATTTATTCCCATCTGATAAACTATAATTTATATTATCCATAATAGATATCGTAGTCGTAATATTTAAACTGCAATACGACCAATGCTAAAATATGTATACAATTGCATTTTGATACTCTAACCATTATATTTTGACATCAGCATTTTCTACGTTGGCTTTTGGATTCCCCTCAATATTTACTTTTGGTAATGTGTGACACCATTGTCCTTGTGAATACCAGTTAGAATTTCCCAGCTGTCTGTGTGTGGCTTTGACCTTGTTCTTGGACTTGTTACTATTGAAATTTAATAACATTAATTAGTACGGCCTGGTTTAGTTGCGATTATATAACATCGGAAAAATGAACATTGCTGAGATTGTTTGGAATAACATCGAATATTAAAAATTATGTGCGTTATTTACACCTTTTGAATGACGTCAGTTATATTGCCTTAAATGATGATTTGAATTGTATATTAATATTTTTAATTATTATTATCCCTCTCAGAGTGTGCACATTTTCTAAGAATGCTAATGATTGATTTTCGGTGTAAATTACCTCACACAAGTTACAAGTTTTTCGCTTAGTATTTATAACATGATGAATACATTTTTAATAGTTGTGTTTCACTTATCATTAATATTAGGTGCCTTTTGCGAGATTGATGCTAATGACTGCCGGGTTGTGTGGATTTAGAATTCTATGTACTGTACGACTGTAATTCTCTTTGTTCCATGATTATTTATTCTATCTTTATGTTGGTTTATTCTTATATATATATTTACTTAATCTAAGTTTTCTTCTATCAACGTATATGCTATTTATTCTGTTATTTCTATGATTCTATACTTTAAGGGCTCTTATTTTATTTGTGTTGGCTTATTTTTAATCTTTTAATGTTTAATCTATGTCTACGTATTGTATCGATCTCTATACATTGTATCTATCGATACTTTTGTGATGTATTTTCTCAAATTTTTTCTCATAATTTGTGATTTTCTCCATATGATACTTATCACTGCTACCTGGCCTCCTGTGCCATGCTATTTTTAACTTACTTTCCTTTATTTCTATTACCATATTCTTGTATACCGTCTACTTTTCTCTATAATTTTATCTATATCCCTATATGAATTCTAATTTCATCTCCTATCGTCATGTTGCCCAAGTGTCTGTCTTATGATCTTCCCTATAAGTTACTTATCTGAGACAGTTGGCAACAACATTCCCATATATGACCTGTATTTGTTCAATATTATAACTCTCAATGTTCTAACTCTTTAATTCTAAATTTACTCTTTAATTTATATTCTAATTAGGTAAATGCTTATGTGTTTTTACAATGATTTTCCCAATGTGGTAACTATCATTAACATTTGCATTTAAAATTATAACTTTTTCTAGTTATATATACCTCCATTTTTCTCTATATCCACCTTCTTTGGACGCCTACATGTTTGCATTATGATTTTCTCTATTATCTCAGATACTTATCATTAACATTTATGTTCACATTATGAACATTATAGAAAGTACGAAATAATACTTATCATTACAAAGCATAAATCTACGTTTTAGTAATACATTAAAACACAATTTGACTAATTCATCAAATAAAACAAATACATATTTTTTGAAACGAGTTGTAGATGATATCCCATCCATGAACAAACTTGCAACAGTGTTAAAAACGTAGTGCAGCAGACTATTAATACACAAAAAAAACAAGAAAGGCAATTTGAGCACAGGTAAAATGCATACTTTGATTCAGCCAATATTTTATACTGGGTGCTCTTCCCCCAATCTTCGTATTGATGGTATTTATCATATATCTCGTCATAAACTAAACATCTGCATCGAAAGAATTTTCAGAAATTCCGTTTTTCTATTCGTGTCTACCCAAACTTTATTTTTCAGTATCTTATTTATCAATGGCTTTCCATTTCAAGTCATCGGCCAATACTTTTCGCAACTATGGATTTTCTATGATATCACACTATTTTTATCTTGATTTAATTTCTAAGCTTTGTCAGCTGATTTTTTTTTCATTCTTCAGAATTTCTTTATTCTCTAGGACCTGTTTCTCAAGCGTATCTATCAAAATAGCAGTCGTCCTTTGTTTTTCATCTATATTGTTTTTAACTAAATGTGATGAAGCTTATGGTAAGCCCTTACAGCTTCTGGACTAAATGTTTCTGGAGTACATGGTTTAGGGTATTCTAGTTTTGTTATGTTTAACATATCGTCAGTTCTTGTTGCAGACATAGATGTTAAATTTTGCAGAATATTTGTTCCTTCAACCTCATTTGAAACAATATTATCTTTTACTGTTGCTTTCTCTGCGATTGTATTTATGCTTTTTATCAGTAATTCTGTAGTGCTTTATTCAATTTGATTCACTTTGCGTTCGGGTTTGTATATCACAAAAATTGACGTAAAGTATTAATCTGCAGTTATATTAAGATATAGAGGATAAACACCAGAAGGTTGTAACGCGATTAGTTAAGTTCTTAACAACCGGCCCATATGCCTGGACCACTCAGCGGTGTTGAAATTTATAGGTGTGGGTCGAAGAGTTGTTGACAGTTGGGCGAAGACGCCACTAAATTTTCTATTATGAATATATCAATTATTTTTAAGCATTAAAATTAGAGTAGAAAAATACCATATTATATAAGAAAATCGAGAAATCTGAAAATAAATTGTGTAACTCAACTTGACATTGACTTCAGCATACCAAAATAAGCAAGATCCTAATTGAGCTATTTATTTAAATAAAAAATACTTTCACAGACATAACCGCACAAAGGAAAAAAATAAGTATCATCTGAATTATAAGATTATCAAATTTTAATCTTAAGTCCTAAATAATTGATACTGCCTAATCCCTATTTTTGAAATAGTTCTAACTAAAATATGGATTTGTAAAATTCTGACTAAATACAGTTAATCACAGAACACCTTAAATAAGATTTATTTTGCTAAATAAAAAAAACGATTATAAATTAATCCCATAGCAGCGATAACATCAGTGGTCAAATAAACAGTTGACAATAATCAAATCACTTAACCTGTGAAGAAAAAAAATCTGATCAAAGAAGATATACAGGGGAAATCGAAGTGAGCTCAATTCGGTAACCTGTATAAAGACGAAAATCTAAAATAGTAGTTAGGTAAGAACTTTCCTGCCATAAGGCTTGCAGCAAATTACAGTAACAACATAGTGTTTAAGTACGTATACGTAACACACAAAAATAAATCAGATAATTACTATGGTGTTGAGAAAGTCAATATTGGATAATCAAGTAAAGATAAGAAACGGCAATAGATACAATAAAAGATGATAATCGATTAAACATCGTTTAACGGTAAGTTCAATAAAATTAGGACGAGTAATTAGGTATATGACCTGCAGCAAAGGTGCAGCACTTAGGTAAGTGTACGTAATACACAAAAATAAATCAGATAATTACTATGGTGTTAGGAAGACATTTATTTTAACTAAAATAACATTATAATTATACGGTAATAAAGAAAGTCGATATTAGATAATCAAAACAACGATAACAAACGGTAATAGATACAATAAAAGATAACAACCGATTAAAAATCATTTAAAGGTAAGTTCGAATGACAAGGTACGATATGGTACGGCCATGTAAGTAAACTCACCATTTCACAGTCTCTCTCTCTCAAAAGCCGAAAAGGTAACGGTGTTTTTGGCACTAGGCCAATATTCTCTCTGCTTTAGTATAATATAAAGTTTCCCATAAGTGCTATTTACATTTCTCGGAGTGTAGCCTACCTATGCGTTCCCAGCATAGCGTGCTTTATATACCATTTTGTTGCGTGTATTAAAACCGCATTTCTACAAAAGCATCCCTGTCATGCTCTCTTCTTAAATTGAAGTTTTCTCTTACACATGCATACAGTGTCATGTTTTCGAGTGCAAATTACTCTGCAAGGTAAAATAAACTCTCGACGCCATTGCGCTAACAACAGAAGTTGCTTATGCATATTACTGCATATTTTCAATTCACTCAAACTTGAGTCATTCTTTTTTTTGGCAAGAAGTTGAATTACATTTTATATGGAAGCTAAAGAGAGACTTTCCTTGTGTTTGAAGATAAACTGCTCAACGGTTGAACGTTGCTCGTCCATTGGTGTATATATTGTATATAGTTGCTTATTGTATTATATTGTTGCTTATTATGTATCCATTTATTATTACTTGTATATTACTATAATTCATCTCAGCGTTATCTCAGTTCATCTCACTGTGTTTAGCTGCCAGGTTGTATTTATAACCGTATACTTTGTTAGCAGTATAATTGTTTATGCAGTTCTTTAGTCTTTATAAGTATTGTTATTCTGATATGGTGTGAACCAACAAACATTGTCTATATTCTAGCACCGTCAGAATTAAATACTTTAAATGTTTATATTTGTTTAGTTACGAGCTTTAAGTTGTTTTCAAGTAAAATAACATATTAAAATATTCATATAATGCTAAAGGTTTTTGTTTTATTTTCAAATTCACTTTAGAACTAGCCCCTATGGTAATTTATACTGCCCATGTGCAGTCTCTGTTTGTTTAGAAAATCGACCAAGATCGAACTTGTCCCTGCCCCCGTTGTCAAGAACAAACCAATCTAAAAATGAAAATGGTTAGTAAATGTAAACAACAGTAAAAAGCTCGTGCAATTTGCCAAGTTTTAAATTGACTTTGATAAGACGAGTATAATAATGTCATATCGTTTATTTACTGATTACTGGTCTCTTAGGTTAGTGTGATATTGAGGTGTTATTAGGTAAAAAATTGATTCGTTTTTGAGGTATTATATATCTGCACTTTGGTATTATGTGTTTAGGAAGTTAGGTCTTAAGAATCCTTAAGGGCGATTCGAATTCAAGTGACTATCAGCTACACTTGTTTGGTTGAGGTATTTCAAAGAAAATAAAGACGGCAACGTTCGTGCAGGTTTGGGCGCTCATTAGGTTGACGTTTACATGTTGACATATTTCTTTCAATAAACAGAATGATATAAATATATAAGGTAAAAGAGCTTAATTGGAAACAAGTAATAACCTATATGCTCATAAATATAGAACTAGATCAGTTGCATACACATACAGACTGTAATTTGAATTAAATTGAATTTTAATGGAAGTGGAATAGATAAAGAATGATCGAACAATTATTAGGCACGTTTAGATATAACGGAAGTAACAAATGATTACGAAAGATCAAAAACCAAGTTTAACAAATTAATCAATAACCACAACTACTAGTAATTAAGAGATCAGTATAATACCTGTAGCTACTAAACTTTGTAGGCGTTTACCATGGTATACGTCTCGCAGGTGTACATAAATAAACCTTAACGATTTATATTATGGAAGACCGTTATGTAAAATTACTATAACCGGACAGTCAATAAATCAGACCGACAATGTTGATCATTTACCACAATATAAGTCAAATGGTAAGACTAAAGAAATATAATATATAAAAAAACTATGAGCACTAGTAAATATAGCAATCATTTAGATTAGCATTGGTAGGCTGTGCTTACACCGAAACTGTTCCAAAAATATTTGCAATACCACGCAGAAAGAACTAAAACACGCAATCTAATACAACGCTGGAAAATACTAATGACACTCCAATAACCTTATGTTAACCTCAGTTACCCCAAATAACTTGAAGGCAAGCTAGATTTTATCCAAGCACCCCTTAATCACTTCGAACATTAAACAAAGTCACCCCAAATTTTCATTAAAGTAACCCCTAAATCACTATAAGTCAAAAGAAAATAAAATAAAATAACAATGTAAATTCACTGTAACACTAGATAATATCCTAAAATAAAACTTATCTGATAAGCGATCAAGCCAACAGCGACTTCATCCAGGATCCAGGGTGTTTGTCAAATCGCTGGAGCGTCAAGATCGAGAAGTCGCACTTCGTGAGCGTTGAGGCTTGGACCTGTCAATGAGACACGCAGTTAAATTCATGGTTACTTCGAAACCACATGTAGTCGGAGGAGTCTCAGTATGCAGTATGGAAAATCAGGAAGGCACTGAAAATCCGTAGATAGCAATAGCAACCCCTACCGGAAGTAGGAAACCAAGAAGAAAACCGGAAAATGGAAGAAAAAACCCTGAACCACAAATTGGGCAAATTAAAACGGTGATAAAGCCAAAATATGAATGAAACAGGTACGGAACCCGAACAAATAACATATCAAACCAATAATTGTTCCAAAATTACTTAACCAACCTTAAGATGTTAAACGGGGTTCAAGCGTGTGGCAGCTCTCGAAAGTCAAATCCCCAACATGGGTGCAGGTGGTCGAATCTACAAATCTTCCCTCATCTGCAATCATCCATCAGACGAGAAGCCATCGACGACCACAAACCTGCTCAAAGGCTTCGTTGAATAATCCCTTTACTAGGGCTGTATATTTCGCAGTAAATAGCAGTATCTCAACGGAAAATCCTAATTTCGAGAGCGATGCACTGAAACCTTCTGGTTCCTTCAAGATCACATAAAGACTAAATTGGCTTACCCTAAAATGACAGCACCAGGAGAATCATCACCGGGCCTGCCCAACGTACCATGTTGTCAGCATTACTATTTGTGACAAAATACCAGAAAGCTCTGACGTCATACTACCGGATTTGCCAATTTAAGCGATCAAAAATATTGAAATGATCTGACTCGATTAAAAGTTACTTCTTAGGTGCTCAGTTGGAATACATAATCCACGGGTTATGTGGCAGTCCAGAAACTTGTCAATTATACCACCAAAATTACATCCACGGAACTATATGGAACATAGAACCATTTCCTTGTCGTAGTGCAGTATCAATTCCGAGCTGAAATATTATCGAACTTTAATAATGGATAATCAGTGGACTACTCCGTCAATATACAAGCCTAGAGTGCCAAACATTGATACAATCCAATACAATCAGCCAATTCAAGCGTATGAGAAATAAATCCTACAATTAAGCAACGCAACTTAGAGTGGTTCTCGAATCGATATCGATTGACGGACCCGACGCGGCGTTCGTCGACCGACTATGAGTCTATGGTCCCAAACCGACAAGTGACAAGTCATACTTCTAACAAACATCATTGTATCATTTTAAAAATGAAAATATTCCGTAATCACCTAAGTAAAACAATGGATTACCAAATCTAAATCAACGAGACAATTACCACAGTATTACCATCAAATGTATAAAAAGTAAGTTACAATTTCAGTGCTAGATCTCCCTCAATAACCTTACAATATAACTTAAGCATGCATTACATTCCAATTTCTCTACTAATCTGTAACCAATCCATCACTATTGTTTTCTTTTAGACACAACCCTCCTAGAAAGGCCGAAATATATTCCAGATACCCAAAACATCTCAAATCAGTAATTAAGAGCCATAATTAGCAAAGTCGAAGTCAGAGGGTGACTGTCAAGGTATATTATAGAACCGAAAATAAATAAAATAAGCCAAGATATTAGACGAAGGGTTTCTTTTTTACCATTTAGAAAGGCAGACAATAAGAGGTAACCAAAGGCACAACACCAATATACAACTAAGCTTTGTAGTTTTAGCTGGGAACAATATATCGTGTGTGTAAAGGTAACCGTTCACATGAAGACATGTGCATTTAATATTTATAGACATAAGTATGAAATATTGGCTTTGAAATGCTTAGCTTAGTGGATTAGGTTCCATGTTTTCCCAATACTAGTGTTACTATGTTGCTTATATCATTTTTGTAGTCTATTTCAATAAATGAAATGAGGTTTTCACTGTCACTATGTCAATTTCATTTAAATCTCCTTCGCCATTTTGTCAAGCAATATTGCTTATCTCCTATATGGTATCTAAACGAATAAGTAGTATTATATTTAGCTTGACAGACTAGCATTACGTATTTAAAAATACGCCTAACAATATAAATTGTATACCTAAATATACAAGGGAATATTAGGTAAACTTTCACACACTCAAAACCACAAAAATACTTCCGAGTTTACAAGAAAAAGTAACAAGATAATACTAAATATCGATTTGAAAATTTGTAACCGTCAGAATCGCAAACGGATCTCGCGTGTTTTCAGCGCTGTTGCCAGTTGTATAAGGAAATTACAGTAGAGTTTCGATAATAATTGGCGCGTATGATTTTAAATATGTAGGTATGTAAAAGCAAGGTATAAATATAGATACTGACGTCGGCGCGCACGTGCGTCGCCCGTGGCGGCGCATTGGCCTTCGGAACCACTCCAGTGAGCGGCCAAGGCGTACTGTGTGTCACGTGCGGCTCGGGGTGATCCAGTAGGGGGCCGCGTAGACTCGGCTCGGCCGAGTGACGCTCTAGCTGCCCTATGTGGAGCCCCGCCTCGATTTGAGCTTCCCCATTATATTTATTAAGTGTGAATTTGGGAACAGATTCCCTGTAACACCAAAAGGCCGCTTCCGGATCTAATATAAATTCCTCAGGGTCCCCAATATACTCGCTAGAAGTCAGCGGGGGACTCTGGGTTAACGCTGTCTGTTCCTTTGACCTATCTCTATTCAGTTCTAGCACCAAGAGCTCATCCACACTCGGGGGCTTTTGGTGCGCAGTTGCCGTCGACTGAGGGGTTCGGAAAGTCATTTTTTATATTACAATTACCTATGTCTATGTTTTTTCACGGGATGCCAAGTCGTTATCGAGTCGACTACTCGCTATTTATAAGACTTCTCATACAACGTCCAACCCGTAAACTGATCTCACTGTCAGGCCGGGGGGAACGAAGGTGGGCCCACCAAAGTCTTCCCCGCTATCCAAGGGAAATTGTAGATAGCAGCCACCACAGAACGTCTGTCAGCAGAAGGCTGAATTAAATACAACACAAGATTAGTGGGCAATAAATTTGTCTTGGGCAAGAAATTTAGAACACCCTATAGACGTATAGGAGTTCCACTTGATTCTAAGAGTCACCCTGTATATGGGGACTACAAAATTAACTCAAAAGTTTAAATTAAAGGAAAAACAAAACTTCGTCTTACTTTCTCCCTTAGGAGGCCGAAACGTTATTAATCAAATGCTTGAGGAACAACGGTAGGGGGGTCTACTGGCAGGGGATGCTTTTAAATTTATTTTATTTTTGATTAAGTTTTGAGTTACTCGTCTTTTTGTATGTCAAAATTTCAATTTTGACTTGAATCCTTATAGCAAGTCTTTACAAAGTGCCAGAAGGGCTTAGCAGGGGGAAGGATTGTCAAAAGGTAGTCGCCAGTAGTTGTCACACAAAATATCTACGACCCTAACCTAATCCTATCTCCTAATCTTGGCTAAGCCTTATACAAAAAGCAGTAATTCGAATGATTACCAATTTGAACAATTGGGACACCCTGTATAGTTGAAATAAAATCCTGATAAATCCCTATGTCAAGTGATAGCTTAAAATGTGCCCCAATTCACTGGATAAGCCTTATACATGTACTAGGAGAGTTTAACTCTTAATCTAGTATTTTTGGTATAACAGGTTTGACTTTTTCTCTAATGAACAATTACTAACTAAGAACTTAAGATATTTTAATTAATATCTAACACGTATTAATGTCTTTAGTTTTTTGGGACTTCTCGCTCCGCACGCGAGATTTTCAAAACGCGCTTGGAGTCTTAATATTTCTAAGAAGCCGGATCCGTATGAATTTTAACAAGGATCGCACAAAAATCGTCTTTTGAGGGCGTCGGACGCTATTCGCGATTTTTGGTATCGATTACCTTAAGAGGGGTCGTACGGTAGTTGCTCGAGGAGGGCTTTTAAAAAATCGTGGTTTCTTGGGGATTTTTGGGGGGTGTTTGCTATGTATTATATGCCAATCCCTGGCAACTTGTCAGATGCTGCTCGACAGTTTTCTGACAGAGGTTTTGTGTAATTCAGGGGCGTCAGGGGGGACTTTTTGGGATTTAATATGTGATTTGTGTATTTAGACCAAACTACTCCCCGGACACGACTCTCAGTTCAGAGACCGTGCTGGTTTTGTATGGTATACGAACTAGTGATAAATAGCCTTTGATTCTTCTTTTGAGATAGCTCCAGTCGCAACAGTATAACTTCGCTATCTCCCGAACGAACTTGGCTAACTTATCACTCTTTGAACGCGCCCGAATTTTTTAGGTGAAGCCTTATTTTCTTTTTTCGGCTCCTATGCCTTTTCGCTTTTCACCAGTAGGCCGAGTAGGTAAAGTATGGGGGAGTCAGGGGGCTCTCCAGTTCTCGAAACCGAACTGGCCGTCGACGCGCTTTACTCTCGCCCAATGTTTAACTACGACTAGTATTGAGGACCAGAGAGGCACATACGTGAATGGGGGGAACCCAAACCAGTAGGCTGACTCAAGGTGCTCGCAATTCACCTTTTTCGCGGTTGTTGCTGTAGGGTGCGCACTACAGTTGAAGGTCTCGGTGAATTGTTGGTACTCGGCCGCTTGACAAGGCCTCTTCAAGTACTTAACTTCTGTCTTCAAAACATTTTTTTCTCCGAAATTTCTTCTAAGTCCTGAAGTTCGAAAAACTCGGAAAAACTCAATAAATTCGGTAGAAGGCTGATTCGGTACCAGTTGAGAGTGCTGGTCCTACAATGCCTTTTCCTTTGCTTCAGGGCCCTTTTCGTTCGTCCGTGAGCTTTCTACAGCCCTATCTTTTTCAAGATGTCGAAAAATCGGCTAAGTCTCTAGTGGCCAAAAATGCCGAAAAATCTCATAAATTCCTTAGAGATATGGGGCTAGGGGCTAAATGGATGAGTTGCTCGTCCCTTTAGGATTCTTGAAGATCCACGTTGGCGCTGGCCTAAGGTGGTCTCTCACTTCTTTCCTTCTCGGGAGCTGAACGGCAACCAAACTTAAAACTTAATATTAATTCTAGCGACGCGCTTGCCGCTTACGGGTGGAAATTTCCACCCGATCGAGTCGGTTGGGATGTCGACGACGGTTGGCCAAACGGCTGATTCTAGAATTATGGAACGTTAACTGCCACATTCCACATTGTGCATTCGTACGCGGCATGCAATTTTATCCAGTGGCGTGCTTAATTAAATGCGATTAAGTAAAGGGCGTTTTTACAACAGTATGTAAAAGCAAGGTATAAATGTAGATACATAATATGAATAATATATCTTATACATATGTACGTATGTATGTATTTAGAAAGATGGTTAGTAATAATGCACGAAATTTAAAGCGTAGGTGCTTATTTACTTGTTCCCATTATTTTAGGAAAGTGCACGAACAGGGTAATAGTATTAGATAATCAAATAGATAAATTACGAAATACCACATGATAGAAAGAGGAGAGAACACCTTATGGAAATATGTAACAGATACATTCTCTATATACGGGCATCCTAATATTCGCTACTATCGCAGTAGTCCGGCAACGTTGCATGAACTTGCGCCTGGATTGCGATTACCCTTCCTCGTGAAAGCGTCCTCGCTCCAATTAGCAATGGCACAAATGCAATACGTCACGAGCTAAAATTTTTTAAGCACTTAGTCCTTTTGTAGAGGTGTTATTGGCTAAGCACCTATATTACGCCCTAAATACGTAAATAACTATTAAATCTGATTCACGATGCCAAGGTATAATAATTGAATGTTATTTATGTAAACATAATATGTAGTACATAGAAACATACTTAATGGCGGCATCACATCATAAAATTAATATATTGTTTAATGCGCATATGCCTTGCTATTTGGAAAATTTATAAGACTTTTGTGATTGATTTCAGGTAAAAGCGAACACTTTTTTGGGTCGATACCAAGATTTAGATCCACAAAATTGTTTTGTCCCTCTTGTAGGTGGACCGGAAATTGATCTTGCAGTACCTTTATATAGTAGAGCAAGACCAGTGGAAGTATTTGGTAATAATTCAATTTACTTATTTGATATAGTACTATCTTTTCCTTTGTCCTCTTTATTTAAACAATATGTTAGAATTGCCTAGTCTTATTTATCTTCATATAAAGTAAGTTGGGTATCATATATGATGTTATAAAATGAATATGAAAATGAGCAAAATAATTTAAGATGAGCAACACTTGGCATCGACCCTCTCCGATTTGGGTGATTTTTTTGTGGGCATGTTACCCACCTAGAAGATAGTCGAAAGCCAAAATATTAGGTCCCGCAAAAATTTATTGGCTAACCTGTAGCTATTTATCGTTTTATTTTCACATTTTTTACTTGTGCCACACTTTTTCTTTCTTCTAATTGGCGCAAAGCTTCATCTCGGCTTAGAAGAGACCAAGGGTGAATAATATCAAATAAGAAAAATTTAAAATTAAGTGATGCGTAAGCTAGAACGAGTCGTCTTCAAAGTGTGCAAATAGGCCCTAGCTCTAATGCCGGAGAGTAAGTATTTAAATACTCTCTTATTCGAAGAGCGTTATGGGTAGAGGCGCTATCTTGTTGAAAATAAATCTCTATTACTTCATTTAAGGGAACACCACCAACAATATTATAAAGGTTTAATTGGAGTATGTCCAGATATCTATTTGCATTTAAATTTTCTTCAAAACAGCGATATGCGTATTTATTTTGAAACAAAAGAACAACTTACATTTACCCCAAACCGACCTTGTTGACGGACAGATCGTACCATGTAGGGATTTGTGGAGTTCCAATGTCTTTCATTATGTCGGTTAAAAATACCGCAACTTGTAATTCGGCATTCATCTGACCAAATTATTTTTTCTGTGAAAAGAACGATCCCCGATAGATTTATTTAAAAGTCAGTGACAAAATTCCATTCTTCTCACATCATCACCAGGGTGCAAATATTGGGTAATATTAACAACATAGGGAAAATGTTTACTGGACGTTTCAGTTTCTATATTTCTGACAGAGGCAGATTTTTGTTCCCTTCAAATTCAAGACGATAAGGGAAAGTGCTAAACGCTCCTAAAGTAGTTTTCACTTCAATAAAAGTTGAGCTACTACTACTCAAAGCTATCACAGGATATAACATTCTACTTGATTATGGGCCTCGACAAGTCCTAACAGGCTTACTTCTTCATTTTCCTTGTTTTCTTTATTATACCTAATAGGCCAGTCAATGGGGTATTTTGCCCTACAAAAGGTGGTGTGGTAGTAATTTTTTTATATGTTGTTAAGGTTTAGGCCTTGATGAAAAATCCAAGATTTCGACCTTGGGGTGCGACCGCTCGAGCCGCTATCTTGGATGGAAGGTACAGCGACGAAAAATATATATATTTTCCAATAAAAACTCCCTAAATTTGTAGTTTTTCCGAATTTGTCGCTATTTTTTACATAGTTATAATCAGCAGCGGCTGGTGAGGTAGTGCCACGGTGCCACGGTGCCATGGCACTACATAACCTTCATATGTTTTATTAAAATATAACGCACAACACAAAAAGAAACTGAAAAATAAGGTAGTGCCATGGCATCGTGCCACTACCTCACCAGCCACCGCTGCTTGCAATATTTCCGTGATTTCTTAGTTCTACTTATTTCCACACCACCTTGAGCCCCTTGAGGTAGGGTAAATGGCGCGTTGTTTTATGGTGGTATCCCCGATAGGCCTAATCCACAGCGTCCCGATCTTAGAAGGAAATGACGCATGAACCTCGCAATTTATTAGCGTATTCCTTTCTTTGATAGTCCGGGTCGGTTATCATCATAATCGGTGCTTATCGGAATACATTGCTCTTCCATTGCTAAGTCTTGGTCATCTTCGTCCTCACTATCGATTTGAACCTCCGGGACATTTTCGCATGACTGACCACTGCAGAAGCCACACACAACGAAACACTTCAACCGAGCAGCTGTGCAGCATCCTTTTCTACAACTGCATGAAATGAATTTCAATAATTTGTCGGGTGCTGCTTGTTTTGTCATGGTGAGTGGAACATGCCCATTGCTGCCAAGTTTCAAGCCCCAGTCTTCTGGTTTATTCTCGATTCCATACCATTTCTGGACTTGATGATATGTCCTGAAAGAATGATACCGCGCAGCATCCTACGTTGGTGGCAAAGAAACAAGATTGGATTTACTTTTTGTGGTTGATCTAGCAAAACGTTGATAACGGATTTCTTATAAGGTGTCTTCTTCCATGTTGCAACCATACAAAGCAACGAGAAAGCGTGTTCCAGCATCTGCGATGTCCTCTGGTGTCACTGAGTCCTGCTGTTTTCTGGAGAAGCGAACAAAACTTAATTTTTCCTTGGTTGAAGATTGATGTCGTGTCACAGCTACTAAAAGCATGGAGAAACAAAATGTTCTCAGCTACTTCCTCATGTTTTAAACCATTAGCTGAATATATTCTTTCAGCAAATTTTGCCTCTTCCTGGTATGCGGAGGTAGGTGTTTCCTTGAGATGGTGCCAATGCGGTCAGCAAAACAAGAAGGTCAACGTCTTCGCCAATTACAAAAACAGCATCAAATTTTGGGCACAAGGAAATCGCTGTTCTGACAATCAACACATCAGCATCTTCTTCCGCTTGGTTGACAGTAATAGCAGCCTGCTCCATTTTTTTGTCAGCATTGAAATTAAACGGGCTTTATTGTTTTCGTTGGCTAAAAATAATTCCTGGGAAACTTGAACAGGCATTGTTTCATCGAAGATAGCATCTGCAGACATATGCTTCTTCGATCGGCGAAGTCTTTCTGCGGCGTTGGTATTTCTTTTGCTTCCATCACTCGGATATCCATCAAAATTAATGACTGAATGTGAACCGTAGTGATTTCGTACATATTGAAAGTACTTTTCGGAAATGGGCGTAAATGGATCATTACGGTGCCTTACAACTTTGTGCAAAATGTATCCTCCATCCAAAACATTGATTTGGTTGTCTCCGAATTCCACACCTTCTGGAAGTTGTGTAAAAACTTTGTACAATGAAGATTTCGTACCTTTGCGCATTCCTTCCTCTGAAAAAAGTGACAAAGGAAATGGAGCAAACTCGAATTCAAGATAATCTTTCAACTCGTCGTCGGATTCTTCGCAATGCACATTCTTTGAAACAATATGAATGGGTTGATGGAAATTATTGCTTCCCCTACTTTTATGCTGCTGTTGACTGCTGCCAATGGGATGACCTTGTCTTTGCGCTTAAGTGTGATAGACCCGAAATTTTCGAACGTGACAACCATGTTCGTCATCACCTCGATACCTTTTTCTCTGGCCAAATGACAGTTAATCTTATCATCCCCGATAACTGCTGGAACTGATGGAAAAAAGCGAATTGGTTTCGGGGAAGGGAGGATGCTGAATAAACCAGTTCAAGAGTTCCTTTAAGTCTTCGTTGTCCCGACTAATGCGTGAAGTCCTGGTATTGGCGTGTTGCTCGGACGAGTTTAGATGAACGTCGCAATATTTCTCAATGGCATCGCAAACATTATGCAAATATATCATTCCCAAAGTCCAGAGAGCAAGTACGCTGTCACTTATTCCACGACGACGAGTGAGGCCCCCAAGTTTCTAACGAAAAAGGCCTCTTGACTTTTTTCTGTTCGCTGAACGGTTTCCGAGTAAAAAAAAAATTAATTTACCAATTGCCAATTTTGTTATCTGCAAAATATTCTTTGCCCTTTTTGCCTCCGCCCAAATTATTACTCCGCCCAACTTGTTCCGCCCTTCTGACGATGTCCCATTGTACTTGATACATTGAAAAAATATCGATATTTAACTTTTATTCCAACATTTTCATCGTAAGATTAACTGCTGCGGATATATTTTGAAAAATACAGTTTTTTGTATCTTTAATTCAAGATGGCGGCTCGAACGGTCCATCCCCAAGGTCGAAAACTTAGATTTTTCATCAAGGCCTAAACCTTAACAACATGTTAAAAAATTACTACTACACCACCATAGTAGTATTGTATGGCAGAGGCCTTTAATGACCCCCACTGATTGGACTATAAGTTTTTGATCTCGGCTTCGTAAAAGAGCCGTATATTTTTCAATTATCTTCCAGTCGTCGGAGGTTGCTATCTTTTCGGATAGCGAACAAAATGTGAATTTTGTGCCATTTCTTCGTTTTTCCCACTTTCAATATAAACTCATATCATATCAAAAACCTAACATCTATCAGAACCCGCTGTCAGGGAAAATAGTATGATAATCGAATTCCTTAGCCTCGAAGATATAAGAAACGATATATCACATAATTTTGCAATGTGCATAAGACAGGTATATTTAAACTATTTCTACCTACATATAATAGAAATTTTTAATGTTATGCTGCCGTACGAAAGGGATAAGCAGTACGCGTTCGGGCCTCAGAGGCTTGGTCTATGCATCCAAGGGTTACATCTTAATAAATTGCAATTACTAATAAACTTAAGTACAAAAGTAATCCAAAATATATCGTTATCGGGTTGAAATGTCGCATATTAAAAAAATACCACACAAGCTGAAACAAACAGGATCATTTTCTAATAATAGCAACTGACATAACTATTGCAGGTAAGAATGGCCCCAAAACTCTCACAGCTCGATTCCGAGGAGTAAAGGAAGATGAATTTCCAAAAAAATTGGGCAATCCCAATTTTAACGACGACTGTGCTTTAGTGGAAAGTTACGCCCTTAACCAGCTGATATCGACAATAGCCTTAGGTATATGCGGGGACGCCAAGGCCTTTGCAAATGTCTATCTCAGGTCTAATGCTATTGAGACATGCAAGTATGTAATAAATACGTAATACTAATCCTACTATCCTAGATATCGTACTTGCACTAATTGTTAATATCTTAAAACTCTAGGCTTATTTAAATTAGAAGCTTAACAAAATGCAAAATATTATAATAATGGTGGAAAAACAAAACTGGTTCGAAACTTAACAATCTGAACTTATATCTTGCAAGTAATTTAAAGTGTCACATTTGTGTTCGTATTGCTGCAACAGATCAACTTGGTAACGTGATTTGCGTTAATATGAATTTTGGATATAATTGAAAATAAAAAAATAATATATGTTTGTCATTACCTATCAGATTATGACCTCCAATTGTTTTTCTAATACTGGTAAGGGCTAAGTACCGCAGTAGCCAGTGGATATGAACGAGGTACTAAATACGTGATCCCAAACTGCTGTTGCTAAATCTATGGCATATTAATGATGGGGATCTTAAACGAAATCGTATAAAATATTAATTAGGGTACAAATATGAAAAAACCGTCGCGTCGCTTCTATCGAGCTCTAGTGGACATTAAACTAATTCAATTGCGCAAGTTGGCCCTCTGTAATTTTGTCTATAATTTTTATATGTTATAGCTGATACCAATAGAAGAGGTTTTTGTCATTGCGCGAAAGTTCCATGTCTACCGGGTCTGTTCGAAAAGTGAGGTCTGAACTATTTTACATAAGCGATGTTACTATTTGACAAAAATACTCAACTGAACGCTAAATATATATATATTTTTTTGAATTATTGAATTGAAAACATACTTTATTGTCCAAGAATTACTTATGAAATGAAAATTCTTATTGACAAAGCTGGTAGAACTTACATCTAGATAGGTATTGTAATTCATCTCAAAATAAAATTCGCTAATACTAAAATATGAAACAATAAAACAGGTCTAAGCTATAAAACAATACAATGACCTTAATGCTACAAACTTGCATCTAGATAGGTATGTTAATTTGTCTCAAAATAAAATTTGCTAATGCTAAAATTTTAAACGATAAAGCAAGTCTAAGCTACAAAACACCCACAATGACCTCAACGCTACAAACCGCACACAATGACCTCAACAAACACACAGACAGAAGCTACAACACAGACCTTATGTCAAAATTTATGGTCGAAGTAAGATCGAATAGAATAGAACACTAACTCAAGAAAAACAAACCTACATCGGGCTCTGAATCTTTTTAGATTCGAGCTATCGCGTATATCAATAGGTATATGATTATACATTTTAAGTCCCCTGTAGATCAAGGAGTTCTGAACAAGAGTAAGACGCGGAATGGGCAATCTCAAGTCAGCAGACTGCCGGGTATCACAGTGACCACCTCCCTTTGGGAAATGTGAGAGGTGTTTGTGGATAAAGCATACTGTTTCCAAAATCAATAGACTAGGCAAGGTCAGGATTTCATTTCATATAAACAAAGGTCGGTAGTGAGCTCTAGGATGTACACCACAAAGGAAACGAACAGCTCTTTTCTGCATGACGAAGGCTGACTGAAATAATAGATTACTACAGCAGCCCCAGAATGGAATACAGTAGCGCAGGTGGGATTCAACCAAAGCGAAATATGTCATTCTAACGACTGATTTGCCCAGCTCAGATGCAATGACTCTTACACTGCAACAACCCGACGAGATTTTTTTGTTAATCGCCAGAACATGTTCGTCAAACTTTAGGCCGCAGTCGAGATTAAGATCAAGAAATTTGGAAGAGCTCACCGAGCCCAATGTATGATGCGAAAGTGAGACGTCGGAAAGATTGAGATTTCTAAAAGTTATCATTGTGTTGTCGTCTCGATCTCTAATTTGGCGTGCACGCTCTTCCGGTGCCTCCTGGCGTCGCGAAGGAACATAGCGTGCTTCCCCAAGAAGGTCCCGCGGATGTCCTGTCTCGGCTATTGCTCCGGGAACGAAGTCTTGGAGTTGTCCATATCGAGCGGGTACTCTGGTGATGAGATAGGAGGAGTGCATAGGAGTGGATGTGTAGGTTGGCTGATCTGATACCAGATTCTCGCCTGAACATTTGCTGCAGGCGATCAAGAGATTCCAAGAGTGGCGGAAGATTGTTGTCCATGTCTCTGAGTATCCTCTGTCCTGGATTCTTGGTTCGCTTTTTCGTCCCGATTTATTATTTATAGTTTGTGGGCACTCTATATCTCGATCAGATACGAGTGTGTGAGATTTTAAGGTTTTGGGATGCCAAGTAGCTTTACTACTATTTTTGAGTGCGTTAGTGTAATAGCTTCCGGGGTTTCTAAGTCCGGGGGGTTTTGAGTGGCCCCACCACCTTCCCCGCTAACAGGAAATCGTTAGCGGACCACCACGAGGGAGATAAGAAGAAATATTTAATTATCAATTAAATCTGAGAACCGCCTTATTCCTGGGACGCGTAGCAATGTATCACCGGACGTGGAATATCCGAGATACGACAAAATTCAGCCTATGATAGGCACTTGGCGTCAGCGGCCTAATTCAAATCCAAAACCTTGCAAAACAACTCAAAAACAACCTGCACAAGCGGCGTGTGTTCCTTAGAACAGCCTGGAAGTAGTAACTTCGAATATGAAGGGCTCAGGTTGTTTATTTACTTTATTGAATTTAAATTTTGATTATTGACAATAGTATCTTCTTTCGGCGGGGTGACGCTCTGCAATGAAAGTTACGTTAAAGAGGGGAGCAAAGGATTGGCGTCCGTCTTCCTACGTCTGTCACTACAGCCACTTTCCTGCTAATACACTAATTTATATTTACAAATGTTCATAAAAGGCCCTGAAGAAACTTTATGCTAGATATCACTATTTCACTTTGAGACAGCAAGATAGTACAGTCAAAATTGGAACGTTAGTCCAAAGAACCTCTAACTACTGCTAACTACTGATGTTCCTGCCTCGCTTTGCCTCTGGAAACGCCTGTAATGATATATGCATGCACAATAGAACAACTTCCCAGGGTCCTAACTTCCTAACTAAACAATTTCCTCTCGCTCGACTGAGCCTGTCTGAGAACAACCGTTTAAAAAATCGTTTTTCTATTTACTGCTAAAAGAAAAATACTCAAAAAGAAAAGCTCTATTATAATATGCTTTTTCTATTTGTTGCCAAAAGAAAACCTGCGGAAAAGAAAAGCTATGTTTATAAGTTGCCTGCGGCCTTCAAGAGAGACTCACTTTTATCAAAGGTTAAACAAAATCCACTTAATTTATACTTTAAATGACCTCTTCAAGAATTTATCATTTTACTGTAAAACGTTATGAAAATGTCAACACCCTGTATCACTCTACGAGCTAGGATGGTTAGCCAGTTGTCATAGAACACTTATTAAAGTATTTAACACAGTATCACTACTCTAGGCACTCAGATCTATTAAGCAGGTAGTATGCAAAAAATGGGTCAAATGTTGACCCAGTTTTGAAATACGAGTGACCCGGTGACCTACTTTCGAAGGCGGTATGCTACAGGTGTCAATTCTTAATGTTTACAGTCAAGCTAGACTTTGGAGCAACACAAACAATGTTTCTACTAGTCGTAGCGCTAAAATTACTAAAATGCTGCTAGACTATGACAATACAGAATATACTAACTCAATTTAAACTGCAAAGAGAGTTAGATACTCAAACAATATGTTAAAAATTCTAGGAAACTTCAACTACGGTGCTAATTATTATAATTAAGAACACACCACTTCCCTAAGCATGAAATTTTCAACACTAAACAAAGGTTTACGAATTTCAAATTAATGGAACTGTTGCCTCTAAGAGCAGGATTAATTAATTAAGAGAATAATCAATTTCAACTTTAAACTAATGCGCTTTTGCAGCTTGAACGAGTTAAAAGTTTATGAAAAACAACGGCTCACAGCAGTAACTAAGTATCTAAAACAAACTAGTTAAGAGAGCGAGTTATTAAATGATTACAACAAGTTAAATTAACTAATTACGATAATAACGCGATGTCTGGGTCTCTACAGAACAATATATGGCAAATCAATATACATGCGACCTCACCAAAAGTTCACTGAAGGCAGCTATCCGTTAAAGAGTGTAATAATCCAATTAAGTTAATCCAATTAGAGCGTACGAACGGTGCTCTAGAAAGCGCGAATAACGAGCGGTATCACAGTGCTTTTTGTTGAACGCTGATGGCTTCTAGATCGGTTCGATGTCGTTGGATCGATGATAGAAATCTCTCCGAGCGCCTGGAAACGCTGAATCCGGGATGAACGTTTTAGAACAGGCTTCCAGCGATGTTAGAACTCGGCTGAGTCAAGGCTTCTGGAAAGCACTGCGATTCTTCTCTCTTCAATTCACTTTTTCGCGTTCACAGTTGTATGTGAAGTTTGTCGATTTGTCCCGGAGACTAAATCAGGCAGATTAAAAATGACTGCACGCTATTTGTCTATCACACGGTATGATGACAAAGACTTGATTAAACTGTTTAAATTTTACTATTAAAGCTGATTGTCAAAGACACTATCAGTTGGAAAAGCAAAGAGTCACACGTTGACAGGACAATGATCGACGAAAGAATCATGCATTGTCCGAAAAACGCGGGGTTTTTGTTACGCTGAGGTGCACACGTCCCGTGGTTTTTTTGCACACCTCACCACCGGACTCCTGCTTAACCAGCAGTAAACCAGGAAAAACTGGCCCTATTTTGCACCCGAAACTACACGAAGCTGCGAAAAACCTACCCTAAAATTGCACACGATACTATCCTTGCCATATATGGGCATATTGCGCAGTTAGCAGTTTTTTCCAGTTTTTTGCCATTAATTATTGTCCAATCCATGCATATGTCACATCAGATTAAAGAGAATTTAATTCCCTACACGACGATATGCATATCATTTCTGTGCGTTCAAAATTCGCAGAAAACAAAGCGAAAAACGATTTCGAAAATCGAAAGCACGTGGCTAGGGCCGCCTCGTGGGTGGAGAGTGGCGCCCATTGGTCTAGCGCTGCAGGTCGCGGGTCGCGATATACACGAATTATTAGATTCGCTGTAATTTTCACAATTTTGGTCCGATTTTGACGTTTGATAGCTCAAAATGCGCGGCTCGACGAGATCTAGCGTTTTAGACATCCCAGAAGCTTGTAGGAGCAAAAATACGCGAAAAAATCGCGGAAAACGAAAACTGTTTCCACGTCAGTGTCTTGGAAAGATTCAAGGACACTGACACTAGATCCGTAGAAACCAAGTCGTGTAGTACCACAAGGTCCTCATGACTCCAAGGGTCTGTGCTGTCGTCGGCAAAGACTGTAAACAAGCCGGTAATATCCAGACTCATAAGATCATTAATGTAAATGATAAAGAGTAAGGGTCCCAAAACGGATCCCTGAGGGACGCCACTGGAAATATGTCTCCTCTGAGACACCATCCCGTCCACAGTCACCACTTGGAATCTAGAACTTAGGTAAGAGTCAAAGAATTTCAGTTCTGACCCTTGGAAGTCGTAGATGTTTAACTTTTTTAACAGAATATCATGGCTGACGCAATCAAAGGCCTTCGAAAGATCGCAAAGCACTGCAGCTGAAGACTTATGTTGGTTTATTGCATGAAGTACAGATTCCATAAAGTTGAAAATTGCATCCGCCGTACTCTTGCCCCTTCGAAATCCAAACTGGTTTTTATTTATGATATTGTTTCTTTCAAGAAAGTCAACAACTTGGTCTCTTACAATAGTCTCTATTAGTTTGGAAAGAGTAGAAAGCAAAGATATGAGACGAAAATTTGCAGGACTACCGAGATCTCCCCTCTTATGTATAGGGACTATAGTAGCAACCCTCAAGGATGAAGGGAAAACTCCATTGAAAAAGGTGGCATTTACCGCATATACCAAGGCAAGAAAAGCTTTATCTGGGAGCTCAGCAAGAATTTTAAGTGATATGTCATCAGAGCCCGAGGCATTTTTATTGTTCATCTCGTTTATGGTGCATTTTATGTCATTGTGACCAATTGGACGAAAGCGAAATCTATCAGCACCGTGGACCTGTGACAAGTAGCTGATCGGATCGATGTCAGATGATATATTGCTAGTCACAGTAGAATCCACGGAGCAGTAAAATTCGTTCAATGTATTGGGATTAAGTAAGATACCCTTCTTATGAAAACTAGTTCTACCTGTAAGCTATTTATGATTTTCCATGACATCCTGCCCTGATTTGACGACCGTTTGAGTCTATGCGGGTAATACAATTCTTTAGCCTTACGTATTAGCATTCTATAAGTTTTCCTGTAGTTAGAAAAGTAACTTTGTAAAAATATATTATTGGTATAGAACTTCCTTAATGAATTAAGGCACCTCAAATTTTGCAGCTGAGATCCTCATACCCCTGGTTAACCACGGCTTAGGTTGACCCTTCACTCTAACATTACGAACTGGAAAAGAAGAATTTATAATACCACAAAATGCAGTGTGAAACTCAGTAAGACTGTCAGACTCAGTCTGAATTGAATCCCAATTAAAAAGATTACACTCCTGTTGAAAACGGTCATAATTTTTCCTACCAAATATTCGCCTTTTCACCCTACTGGACCTTCTATACTTTGATAAATTTCCGATAGAAAACCGGGCATACACAGCATTCTGATCATTATTATATATTACTTATTACTACTATTAACTACAGGTTGTATCAGGTAAGTATTTTTGAATAATAACATTTACAAGGCAAATATATCTACATATCTTAACACGTTTTTTTATCTAGTGCACAGTACCCCTTTATCCATAAAATGGTCCATATAATGGATTAACATTAATAACTATGGTACGTGTACACACACTCATACCTTCATACCCATCCACCCAAAGCATGGGTGTGAAAATATACAAACATAAAATTAATAAATGTTTTAGTTTTGCTTACAAAATGCTCTATTTTGATGCATTCTTGTAATGAACAGCTAGTATTCCACTTTCCAACATCATAAATACACAATTTGCAAATAAATTCACACATGTATAGTTCAGGGGGAAACAGATGTCCAGGGAGTGAGTTCTACAGTGATGCAGTGCACCAGACAAAGGAGCGATGTTCTAGGTGTTTCCAGTTATACGATGAACTGGGCACTCTTGCCGTCTGTCGCGACTGTCTGACAGGCGTTGCCAGGGGCTGAATGGAATTTAGCAGCTTTAGGGTGTACTTTGGGGCAGCACCCCCAGATGTGTGACAAATATTCTAAGCACTGCCTTATTTGCGCTTTGTAGAGTAAGAGCAACAACTGCGGTGTATAAAGTTTTTTGTTGCGAAATAGAGCAACAAGCCTCTGCTAGGCTGATTTTGCGATGTTAACAACGTGGTCATGTCAGGACATATTGCTGTTTACCGAGACACCCAGTAGTCCATTTGACGAGGATGAAGGAATGGTCGATCCTGCCATAATGATATCAGGGCCCCCGTATTGACTTTCTTGGTAATCGTGGCTGCTTGGGTCTTTGCTGTATTAAACTGGACCAAATTTCTGTCGCCCCAAGTTTGAACTTTCGCCAGGTCTTGATTAATAATTGCTGTAATCTGCTCCTGTCTGCGGTGATGAATCTCAGTCGCTGGTAAGGGTTTTTCTGATCTAAAGTGGGAGACAAGGGTACTGTCATCTGCAAAACTGTAAACAGGATTATTCGTTTCGATCAGCAGGTCATTAATATAGATGAGGAACAGAGTTGGTGAAAGTATTGCGCCCTGAGGCACGCCCGCGTTCATGGTGGATATGTCTGAGATGTGTCAATCAACATCAATAGCTTGTGTTTGATAAATCAACTCATTATTTGGTTCTCTTACATTTGTATCTTGAATATAGCTGGGACTTAATTTTACTTGATAAGTGCCAAATGTTTTAAATCTGATATATGCCAAAGGCAAATGAGGAAAACGATTGTTATCGTCACTAAGAGTCCTAATCTATGTCGTTGATCTAATCGTTTTTGTTGCACCCTTATCTACAGATCATACAATTTTGCATGTAAACCATTTAACAAAAATGACATTGGGATAGATATTACAATTTGCGTGAATTGCAACTGCACATTACCAGAAACAGATAAATGATCGATGTAGCATCGGACTTGATCCTGGATAAAAATCAATACGCACATCTCTCTCTCTCTCTCTCTCTCTGACTAACCCAAACTAACCCAAACTTTTTACGAATCCCGGGCCGCCGGCGGCGGCGCCTGGATAAACTGAGGGCTAAATGGATGTTCTGCTGTGATTAAACGTAAATGTTTGCAGTTACATAGTAGATTTTATGGTGGAGGTAACACTTTCTGCGTAAATTCAAAATGATTTCTAAAATCAAAACACCGTAACTATAAAAACCATAAGAAAATCCATTATCAAGTTAGTAGTTACATGGTTTTGGTATGGGTTTTGTTAGTTACTGAGTTTTGTCTGAGCAAAACCCCACAACTCCAAATTACTAAAAAAAACTCGACTATGACGAAAATGTCAGTTACTCTGTTATGGTGTTTAGATATTTAATAGGTGTCTTGCTTTGCATGAGCTAATTACATTACTTAAAACACATGCAGCCATTTTCTGAAGTTACCTAACTTGGTTGCATTTCTACCTCAACAAGTACAAGTTTATTATTGCAGCAATTTACTTGAGGCGTACCTGAGCAGCAATATTTGAGGCAATTTTACTTCAAACCGACTATATACAGATCTGTTGACAATAATCAATTATATGGTTTTAAACGCTTTATGATTTGAAGCAACCACATACTTTTATATAATTAAATCTCTTTTTAATTTTTATAGTAAACTGTAAGATAAGCTTAGAAACGAAATATAAAGTAGGTAACAGCCTCCGAAAGGATGTATATTTGCAATCAATTTTGTGGATCAAATAATTGCAAAATACTTCAATTTATGTTGCGATACTGGAAATTGATTAGACTCTGTCGTGTTTATCTTTTTGGTTATTGATCTCATACTAGTATTTTTCCGATAATTACACATAGTGAATATTATTTTTAGATATTTGGTAAGCATGGTGCGTTTCTCGAGAGGCGGAGTGGCACATAATTTCGGAATACCTCCACTTTCCCCACTAGAGTTAGACTTAGTGGAAAAAGCCACGTTACAAATAAAAGAGAGGGAACAGATGGCTCTCGATTATCTCGAATACCTCGAGAGTAAAGGGGAACATCCTAAGCCACCCTCATTCGCCGATAAAGAGAAAGAAGATAAAGAGTTACTAAAGCAGAGAGTTATTCGTTAGAACGATTTAAAATAGTTATTGACATTGTTGAAGAGTTTAAATAAATTGCAAGTTTATGCGAAGCAAATTTGTATTATTAAATATAATTAATTTCATCAAAACCCATTCCATTGAGTGTTAAAGAGACTCTCTTAAGATATATAACGTAATTAGCATAATATTAGATGGTAGATTTTAAAATCAGTATTATATTTCCATATACAGGATCTTCATTTTAAGATATACCATCTTCTACTATCCTAATATTGTTCAATAAAACATTTAAGGAAGTTCAACTTTTCCATAAGAAGTATATAATAATTTTGTTTCTGTTAAATACAGGAAGTTGACCGGAAATGTCCCGGTTAAAAGAAATTTTATTACATACTAACTTTAGCATTGTGCTAATTTTCATCTTTACACTTTTGCTCTCTTCATTGTTAAGTTATTCAAACGACTTTTCTCCAGACCTAATTTTGTAGGCATCTCATTCTTTCTCATTTCATAGGAACTTGATCAAAATATCTCATTCCTTATTTTTCATAGTAAAATAATTATCTGGATATAAAAAATAGCTGGTTAATTAAAAAAATACGTATTCTCTAAAAATTTTAATTGACACTCGATTAAGAACCAAATAGTAGGTATTTACAACAAATCATAAATTTCTTTAATAATACAAATTCTTGCGAAGGTCAATTCAGCTAAGAGAATAATTTAAGAAGTTAAAAGCCTCTTTTTATTAAGAAATGATTAACAAATTACAAAACGACTTGGATATATTCGAAATTGAGTCAGTTTATTAGAGAAAATAAATAACAAATAATCTGTAGCATACTGACAAGAATATTTTATGCAGCAACATAGATGAAAAGCTCCAAATCAAAATGCATTTTTGACCCAATAAAAAATATTTATATCGAAGTATGGCAAATTATTTATTTTAAAATAGTATTACTACAAATTCACTAAAAATGTCTTTCTTTTTTAATTTCAAAATAAGGACTATATTAAAATTGTTACAAATACCAATTTTCTGAAAACGTATACGCATGAGAAAGTATATTGTTTTGTTCTAAAATACGACACAATGCGGAAATGTTTCTCTTGCAAGTGCGCTGGAGCTGGAAACACCCCGTCCTCCCCGAAGATTTAAAAGGAGAAAAAGAAGCAATTGTCCATTTCACATTCTCATAAATTGACCTTAGATAGTCAGGTTTGACCCTTTTCATACCGCCATTCCAGATGCTCTGTTCAGTATGCGCCACGATTATACTCGGGAAGTGGGCGCTAAGCATTAGGCGTAGCGTCTCTCCAGTAGAAGCAGTAAAACCCACACCCGGGGCAGACAACGAACCCATACTTGGATCTCTCGTCAGAACTTTGCTAAGCTTGGCTGCAGTAGGCCTTTTGCATATCATATTGCCTTTTGTATTCCCTTGTGGCAGATTTATAGTCCTCTTAATCGGAATCAGATTATTTCGTTTGACTCTATTTAGTAGCCTCCGAACTTTCTTACATTGGTCTTAAGATTTGATTTCCACTCTTTTTGTATTAATTGTCCACTTTAAGAGTCTTTGGCGTAGTGTCTTAGTACAGACTGTTAGATCTATAACCGTCTACCCCATAGGCGTGAAGAAGGTGGATAATGATCCTTTGTTGAGGATTTCGAGGTTTCTCGGCTAGAGGAACTCGAGAAGGACCTTACCTCTAGTATTCACGCTCTCGCTACCCCAGACAGTGTGATTCGAGTTCGCATGACATCCTTTTCTGGAGCTGCACCATTCCACCAGTGCAGCAATACCACGACAGAGTGAGATTTGAAAATCTTCCTCCCGATAGTTTCGTTCTTTCGGAACTCATCAGAGGAACGTATGTGGGCTTTCACTCACGAGAACCTGACTATCTATGAATGTTATTGATACTCTGATGCACCTACCGAAAAGAAGACATTCATCAGCCATCCCTCGAACCGAGAATGCTCCATCGTCTGGACAAGCCCCGTGTTGGGCTATATGTGAGAAGAGTGGATCAACAGAAACAACTTTTTTTTTTGACATGTGAGGAAACTCATGTTCTATCTCTGCAGAAAAGTTCTATTGCGCAGAGAGTGTGGGACTTAGAGCTTAAGGTGCAAGTCTCGGCTTACCCACCAAACCTCACCCCGTTGTTCGCTGGAGACGTTCCGGAAACCGCCAGAGGCATTACTTCAGAACAAACCAGAGGTCTACGTTACTCTCCCCATTTTTATTTCGTCTGCTATTTTGTTCTTCATAACTGTTCTCAACATTCAGGTTGTCACGGTCCACAGATTTTCACTTTCCATCATCAGTTCTCCAATATTCATTTCTGTTATGACTAACCCGCAAGCTGTGTTTGCGTTTCTTCTTACATCGGCCCATTTTGAACATTCAAAAAATCTGTGTCTCGCAGTGTCCGCTCCATCACAGTATCATCATTTATTGTCTTCTGCCTTCCCAATTCTATGAAGATATTCCCCAAAAGCTCCGTGTCCAGTAATGGCTTGAGTAAGGAAGTAGTCCACCTCTCCCCATTTTCTTTCTTGCCACTTTCTAACATATTTTATGAAAATCTTGGTCCATCCTTCATAAGCCTCCCATATTGCTTGCCACTTCATCATCGTTTCTCCTTTCGTTTCTTGTATGTATGCTAGTCCCTTTGGGTATATTTTTGTTCTCTCTTCAACACTGAGCCTTATTGGAATGATTCCTGCGATAACAAGTACTGCAGTTGTGGGTACCATTCTATATGCTGAAGTTATCCTTATCGTCATTCTTCTATTTATTCTTTCAAGCATCATCTCGTATTTCTTATATTTCAGCGCACGTTCCCATATGGGAGCCCCATACAGAATCATTGATGTTACTGCGGTCATGAGTACTCTTCTTTTACTCGCCCTAGGTCCACATACATTTGATGTTATTCTCGTTAGGTCGTTCATGATTTTGGTTCTTAAGATGTGTGTTTTCATTCACTTTCCCTTTTCTAAGTACCTATATTCCCAGGTATTTGATCATGCTTCCCATGCATATATTTTCGTCTTCTATTCTAATAGACGAGTCCATCATTTTCCTTTCCCCCGTCAGAGCAACTATTTCTGTTTTGGTTACTGAGACTTTAAGACCCATTTTCTTCAGTGTATTCCCTAATACGTTTATAGCATGCTGCGCTGTTTCTTCTGTTTGTTCCTTTGTTTTTGCTGTAATTATTACGGCCAAGTCGTCTGCGTATGCCACTAATATTTCACTTTTTCCAATATCAACTCTAAGAATTTCATCATAGAATGCATTTCATAAGATTGGTCCTAGTACCGAGATCTGCGGAACCCCACTCCTAATTTTTCTGATTTTTCCTTCTTTCCATATAAATCTATCTTTTTGATATGACTGGATCATTCTTATGAGGTATCCACTTACTTCTGCACTCTTTAACGCTTTCACAATTGCCTTCCATGGTGCTGAATTAAACGCATTCTCGATATCTATTGTTATCATCATGCAACAGCTTTCCGTTTTTCTTGCGTTGTCTCTTATTTCTTGTACCCTCTCCAGAGCTGTAATCGTTGACTTCCCGATTCTATATCCATGCTGGGTGCTTCCTATGGCGTCATTTTGTGTTAGCTCTTTTTCCAGTCTTATCTTGATTAGGTTCTCTAAAAACTTTCCTATAATATCAATAAGGCTTATCGGTCTATATTTTGTTTGGGCTTGAGGTGTTTTTTTTTTTGGTGTCGGTATTAAGACTAATCTTGCCTTTTTCCATTTATCTGGAAATATATCTTGTTTTAAGCACATGTTCATTATTTGCTTGATTCGCTCTATGTTCTCCTCAATAATAATTGTTCTTATAACCTCAGGAGGAATATTGACCGGACCTGGTGCTTTTTTGATTTTTATCTGCTTGATGGCGTCTGTATATTTTCTTCAGTAGTGAATTCGCTAATACATTCTTCTCTTATGTGTATTTCTGGCCAGTCGAACGTAGTATGGCTAGGAGAGAGTTTCACAATTTCTTCGTCTATTTCTTGTGAACTTAAAGTGAGGACCGGTTTAATATTTAGTTTGTTGGTGACTATCCTATATGCCTTGTATGTCTTCATTTAGCTCTGTGCAAAGATTTTTCCAGCATCATTCCTTACTTGCCATTATTGCTCTCTTGAGTTCCTGTTTCGCATTCTTGTATTCTCTCTGTATCTGTTCTATTTCATCTTCTCTATCATCTATTCTCCTCCTCAGCCTTGTTAGAGTTTCCCTACATGCTATGCATGCTTTTCTCTTCTCTGCTATATCAGTTGTCCAACAAAACGTCGGAGAGTGTAGTTGCTTCGGATGTTGTCTTTTAGTAAGGTATTTGTTACATTTTTTTGCTTATCTCTTCGACCAGTTTCTCAGCAGTCTTATTTGCATCCGTTTCAAAAATTGCTATGTGTTGACAATTCTCTTTCAGATTTTTCATCGCATTAGGTGTTATTTTCCAGCCTGTATATCTTCCAGCGTGTCTCTTATTATTCTGTTGGAAAGTTACCTCGAAACTTATTGTTCGATGATTACTCATGTTTTCTAGTTCTTCTTCTACTCTCCATCCTTTTATCCTTTTACTAATCGCCGGTGTTGCCAAAGTAATATATATGATAGAGGTCCCGTTTGCATTTTAAAAAGTGGGGGTGTGTCCTATATTAATGACTATTAAATTGTTTCTTTCTATAAATTCTTCCATTCTTGATCCCCATGCCATAGATTTTGTGTTAAAATCTCCTTCAATTATTAGTTCCTTTCATCTGGTTATATCTAAATGCTCCTGTAAAGTGTTCAAAAATTCCTCGAATTCTTGTAGCGTCCTGTTTGGCGAAAAGTAATATGAATTATGAAGGTTTTCCAACTCTACACACACGAAACCCTCTTCACATTATACCTCCGAGACCTCAAGGTTTTTGTTTAAGCTTATAAAACAGTCTTCCCTGCTATCACATAGTGATTTTCTGGTCCTTTTTTTATTGGGTTCTTGGCCTATGATTATGTCGATGTTTTGTTCATGTATCGATTCTTCCAATAAGTCGTGCGCTACACAGTGTCTGTCAACATTTACTTGCTGGAACCTTATTGTCTTTATGGTCTTTATGTCAGTTGTTTTGGCCATTTTATACGTTATATCCCAATATTTTCGTCTGGACACGTATCTATTTCTTCCTCCATCTCCTGTTTTGCTTTTTTATATTTGTTCTTTCTCGTCTCCTAGCATTGTTTAGTGCTTTTCTGTGGATTGAGCATCTCAGAGTCCCCGCTTTGTGCCCTTACGCGTGACAAATAGGGCATGCTTCTTGATTTTCGTATTGCTTAGAGGTGTGCTTTGTTTTTCCGCAGTTGTAACAAAGTTTACTTCGGTCTGGACCTTCGCAGGTCTTGGCTTCGTGGTCGTAATTCCAACATTTGAAATATCTGTTTAATTTGATTCTCTTTTCTATGGGGCATCTCACTAGTCCAATAGTTAGATAATTTTCTTTCAAAATTCTATTTGCATCCTCCTTTTTAAGAACCAGAGTAGCTGCAAGGGTGTCATTTGCATGGGGTCTAAGTTCACCTAGTTTACAAGTATTATCGTCCCATAAGATTG
>MU182574.1:34096-48777 GCA_016904865.1 Pissodes strobi | reverse complement strand
TATATATATATATAGCTATGTATACACGTCAAACACACATTTGATTCCCATTAGACAGACAGAGTATTTATAAATTTACTTATGATTCGCGTGTTGTGCTAAATTAATGTAATTTCACTGAACAGTCAGAACATGCAATTTTCCTAAAAAAGGTGTGACGTGTAATAACGAAACTTGGAATTGCGTTGCAAATCAACACTTTGGAGCACGAAGTTTGGGTTAGTTAACAATATATATCTAGATATTAAACTAGCATCTACGAGTTGCTTAGTAGTGCAAAAAGGCTTCGTTAACTTTTCTTAAATACCGAGACACTGCTGCTATGTCTATATTTTTAGCTAGCTTGTGAATATTTTGAACCACTTCGTTCTCATTAGTACGATTACCCGAATGATTACGGAAATGTTCAAGCACAGTATTTGGAACATAAATGTCGGGCATATTAGTTTGGCTTAATTTGGGTACGAGTTTTTGTAATTACCGAGTAGTAACTATTTAAATATAAACTCAGAATATGCAAACGTAGAGTGTGCGACCTAAGATGGACACTAGGAGGTTGTTGTTAAAATACCGTTTGACTTGTGATTTGCAGTTGTTATGGATAAATAACGTTAGGTTTGTTCCAACACAGCCAAAGCCCGTACATACAGAGAAACGCGTTCCAACGAACCCCATGACGTTTTTTTTTTATCGGACGATCCTTCTCATGTCTTGTCTTATTAACCCCCTTGTCAGGAGCAGGAAGGGCACTGCTACGAGGCAAATTGCCAGCTCGCTCCTCTTTCGGCGCTTAGTTAGAGGCCGGACGACCCTCTTGCATAATTCACACGTTGTTCCAGTGTGAGGAAACTATTTGGTAGGAACCTCCAGTAAGACGGGCCTGTGTCCCTGGTGATTCCCAACTCTTGCACAGAAACTAAGCTATGAACTGCACAGTAGAATACTAGCATTCCAACATTGTTGGGGACCGTTCGCGAATCAGTTTAGTTTCTGTACGGTCATTTCGATAAACCGTTTGTGCACTGGCTTATTATCATTTCTCCTGTTGTTTGGTGATTATATTCATATGTTATAATCCACAAACTTTGTAAATTGTGAATTAAAATTATTTATAAAAAATAAATATGAGTGGATGAAGATGACAGCGATTTTTTATCAAATTCTGAATCTTGTGACGATAATTTGGAATATTTAAACGAACCGCTTATACGTTAAGCGATAAATTACACTTCTTTGATTTTTCCAACATTATACAACAATAATTTGTTAAATTTTAGATGATATAGTGTCACAGTACTCCCAAACAATATTTTTTGAACACAAGGAAACAGCAGGAAATATTTCTGAGAAGTTTGAAAACAGCCAATACTCTAGTGCTAAAACTTGATAATATGGAAAGACAGTAATTGCATTAGATTAAAAAAGCAATTCAACATGTGCCTACTTACATAAAATTCTATGTGCAGTTCCTAAAAGTAAAGGGGCTAATGAGTGGTACTGTAATAAACATTAGTCTTTTAATTTTTAATTTGGCTACATGACTTTATATTCGGTTAATTTTAGGTACTCATCTATTTATGGTTTGTCCGACATCAAACCCATAGAGGAATATAAAAGTAAAGAGAGTATCCATTCCCTTGTAAATATTGGCACACCGTTTAATGACAATTGACAATAATGACGTATGATGTTTACTTATACGACACTAAGGGCGGCTTACTGAACTAATGCTAATAATCTATGTTGACAAAACATGTTCCTGTTTTATCGACATAAGAAAGGCGGCGGGCTATTCAAATGTTATTTTTATTTTAGTGGTATTCCATATTATAACTGGAATAGAATGGAGGTCGGTGAATAGAACCAAAAATAAGATTTAACAGTTCTTAAATATTGCAAGAACAAAATTCACAAAAGAAAATAGCTGCTTACCAACGGCTGCTACTCGCACCACCAATACCTCCATCCACCATCGCCCCAGAACAATTTTAAATTAAAATAATAAATTGATTAAACCGGCTTTCTTGAATCAATAACCGTCAAACCGCCATTTGTGAATTCTCGACAGCAAACTTTTAGCACAGCTTACTAGATAATTTATAGTAAGCTGTGCTTTTAGTTCCACTGACGCTAGCGCCTCCATGCGCGGCTGGAATTGCGCAGGGCAGCGGTCAAAGTCAAAATTCAATGCCAATTTTCCCATAAGAATAAAACACTCTCTTTATTTTTATATTCCTCTATGATCAAACCGCAACTGCTCTAATAATACAATAAGTTCTGTAAACAAAACAATACATCGTCTGACTTTATTTTCGAGTAATCTGTCTCCAGAAATCATCAGAACCTGACAAAACGATTGAGTGCGCATCATTTCAGAACCAATGAATTTCCAAATGTCATGGGGGCCATTGATAAATGACAAAAAAAGATTGACCAATCTGCCAACGACCCTGACCCAGAATAACAACTGCAGAGAAGCGACAAAAGCCGTCGACACCTTTGAAGTTATAGAGCCAAGTTCAATTTGTCACATGTGACAGATAACCGGTTTAATACACTGAGAGAAAAGTAATGAAGGGAAAAGAAACGCTACACACCGATAAAACATGTAATTAATTACATGTTTATTATTTACTTTATTAGAAATGTATTATGAATATTAGTTATCATTTAGGATTTAACAGTTTAAATCAGAGTTTACTGATTTGTCGTGTTCTAACCTTTTTGAAGTGAATACCTCTTTGGTTTCATGACAGTGATTTTTCAAGGTCGCATCACAACATGGTTTATGTTTTCGTCTCTCGTTACGAAATTTTCTTATCGTTGATTGGACGACTAACCCAAACTAACCAAATATATTAAAATTATTTATGGGGTATCGTAACTGGCTCAAATAAGCAAAATAAGTTGAGACTAAGTTAAATTAACCCAAAGTTGATTCGATGACTAACCCAAACTAACCAAATCTATTAAAATTTATTATAACGTATCGGAACCGCTTTAAATGACTAAAATACGTTGAGACTAAGTGAAACTAACCGAAAGTTGAATGGACGAGTAACCCAAACTAACCCAATTTACTTAAATTGATTATAAAGTATCGGAACCGGTTCAAATTACTAAAACAAGTTGAGACTAAGTAAAACTAACCGAGAGTTGAATCGACGATTAATCCAAAGTAAGCAGATCTGTTAAAATTGATTATAACGTATCGGAACCGCTTTAAATAACTAAAATGAGTTAAGAATAAGTGTAATTAACTAAAAGTTGAATCGACGACTAACCCAAAGTAACCAAATCTATCAAAATTGATTATCCCGTATCGGCACCGGTTCAAATAACTAAAATATGATGAGACTAAGTGAAATTAAACGAAAGTTGATTTGACGACTAACTCAAACTAACCAAATCTATTAAAATTGATTATATGGTATCGGAACCGCTTCAAATGACTAAAATCAGTTGAGAATAAGTGAAACTAACCGAAAGTTAGTTTTATTTATTTTAACTCAAGCTAACTAAATCTATTAAAATTGATTATAATGTATTGAAACCGCTTCAAATGATTAAAATAAGTTGAGAATAAGTGAAACTAACCAAAAGTTGATTGGACGACTAACCCAAACTAACCAAATTGATTAAAATTGATTATAACGTATCTGAACCGGTCCAAATGACTAAAATAAGTCGAGACTAAGTGAAACTAACCAAAAATTGATTCGACGACTAACCAAAACTAACCCAATCTATTTAAATTATTATAACGTATCGGAACCGGCTCAAATAAGTAGAATAAGTTGAGACCCAATAATGAAATATCCGCTTCTATCACATGTAGTGTGCTACTCACGACTTTCTTTGGAAATTAAACTTCTCTAGCGACGGTAGTCAGAAAAATGTAACGCTTATCAAAGTGAAACGCCCCTTTAATTAAGCATGTTACAGTATAGCTAGAGGGCTGACATTTTCAGAACATGTAGCCGGGATAAAGTGAGGATCGAAAATTTGACTCCGTGCCCCCGGTTCGGCCAGGAGAAGGAATTGAGTTTTTATCATCTTTTAAGCTTTTTTTCTCAACTTTTGCCACTGGTTTCAACCTTTTTCATTTTTTTTGCTTTTTTGCTAACTTTTTTTCGTTGAAAACAGCGTTTCTCTTTTTTTTCTTATTAGTTTTTTTAATTCGTCTTATAATACTTTTATTAACAGTGCGAACAGTTTCTCCTTTTTTTAATTATTTTTATTTCTTATTTAGTTTTATAATACTTTTATTAATTTTCTGAACAATCTTTTACGTTTTTTTTTTAATTATTTTTTTTCTTCTTTCTTTTTTTAATACTTTTATTAACTTTCCGGACATTTTTTTACGTTTTTTTCAGTTTATTCCCATTTTCAAAAAAATTAAAAATTTTCATAAAGATTTTTTTCTTCCCGTTTTTGCCATCTTCGACTTCGTAGTTGAACTTCTTCGTTTTTTGTTGCCGAAAACTGCGTTTCCCTAACTATGTTTTTAATAATATTATTTTTTCTTATTTCGTTTTATAATACTTGTATTAACTTTCCGATCCATTTTTTACGGCTTTTAAATTTTTTTTCCATTTTTTCGAAAAATTTTGGGTATCCGGGGGATAGCTTATGAAAACCTAAGATAGAAATGTCCAAACCGTTTTCTTTGATCTCGTGCTGTTTAAATTTTAGAGCCTGTCAAAGTGTAAAATGCGCGACTTTCGACTGTCAATATTTGATAAACAGCTAAAGATAGGTATATGATATTATACACGAAATGTGTTTAGATTTCTCTAGAGAGCCCAAAAATGTAGTAATATACATCAGGATATTCCATTTAAAGAAAGTAACTTTATAGTATATTATAATATTTTCATTACTAATGTAAAAAATTACAAATCGATAAAAAAATAGCGCTGTCTTTAAAAATAACAAAGTTAAGGGAGGTGTCCATTTATAATGAATAACCCTGCTCTTTATAAAATATATTTACCCTTTTAAGTAAATATAAATATGTACGTTTATTAATCTAAAGTCATAACTGGCTGGGTTAGTTTGGGTTAGCTAGACTTGAAAAAGAAATACATTTATCACGAAAATCTTCAAAACTGAATCTAGTGTTCATGCAACCGAATATAAAAAAACTGAAGGAAGTTATGATAAGGAGACAGATACGCAAATTCGGTTTCAAACACCAGATGAATACATAAATAATCCTAAGAAGAAGGCAAAGACAAGCAACCCTTATAAACTGGAAACTGACATACAAACTTCCATATGCTCATCAGAAATAATTGATCTTTAAAACATATCAATAAACTGGGTCTTTACTTTTATACAATTTTATGTCACACGATACACATATCAATTATTAGTGGTTTTCGTTAAATAATAAAGTTATAGATGAATCGATTTCGTATAAGATTAAATATAGCGCATAAGGATTGAGCTGCTCAGGTTCCTAAAACCCCAAATTACCAGCCTTATCAAATTATTATGTTTTAGAGATATTTCAACTAGACGAGTTAGTCCGTTTAACTTGGCCGTCTCGGTTCCCACCAAAATATAAGCTCACATATGTTTTTAATTTTAAAATGTTATATCTTCCATAGAGCTTCCGCTGGCTTTTTCAAAATTGTCATAGTTGCTCGGTATATTTTGTGGCCTAACAAGGGTGTAGGACGGTCCTGTTAAGGCCGCATGCTTAATGAAAATCATATGACAAGAACCATTTTCGAAGACAACGATAAACTAATCAATGCTCAGCCATGGCAACGAATGAAGACATTAAAATAAAAATTAAACCAAACCATTTTTTTATTCGACAGATTTGTAAATGTATGTAGATATATTTATCTTGTCTTTGAAATAAACCAAGGGTTTAATCTACTTCAGTAATGCATTGAATTTAAAATTTTCGAAGCCGAGTTTTCATCGATCCGCAGAAGGCTTTTATCGTAGTTTACGATCTGACTACACAGACCTAATTTAGTAAAGTGGCGTTTAATTTGCTAAAACTTCCAGAGCTTTAAAACAAGTCGTTTGAAGGTGGCATAATAATTGTTAAATGTAGTTGTAAAATTTATATTACTAATACATTTGATAGCATTTGTCCAAATTGCTAAACACTTGAATTAATTGAAATTTTGAAATCAAATTCGACACAATTAAATGAGGCTTAAATGCGAAGACTAAGGGTCACTATTATGCACTTAGAATAGTCACTTTAAATACCCGTTAAATTAATGAGTGTCTTGAACGTGTCAGTGTCAGCATGAAATTAATAGATACGTGATATTCAAATCATTGATTAATTCGGCAGTGACTAATGCATGTTAAATTTATCATATAGTTTTGGTGGTCAAGGTTAGCATTCGGCTTGTGTAAGGGGAATGATGGGCTAGATAAATCACTCCCCTAATTACTTCCAAAAAATCAAATAAGAATGGTAATGCTTCCAAAAATTCGGCATGTTTTGGATGCGTCGCGTCGACAGCTTGGCTGCACAGTGGTTTAATATCCCAACATTGTACAGTGGTTCCTACAATCGGCCATCCTGCAGCGCGATTGTCCTCAATCGCATAAAATATCACTGCAATACAAATAAACAATTATTGTTTATGTAAGAAATATCTTTCTGTAGGAAGCTCTAATCCTTTTTGATCAGAGTAATAAATTTGTGTGGTTTTTTATTAGATACATTTGCGGGATTTTTCGTTGAATAAGAAGTGTATTATTCTGCTCTCCTGTGTAATATTAATTATTTTGATCATGTAATATGTAGGTATACATTTGTGGGGTTTCAAATGTAAAGAATTTCATGGGTAGACATTTTCTAATAAAACTAAGCACAAATTGTTGAATATTAATTCAAAAAAGATCTAGAAGTACTTTTATCTTATGTAAAACACTTTTTCTTTATTTAGTAAAACAATAACACTACCAACCAATAACGTTACAAACAAAAAAATTAGAAACTTGCAAATGAATAGGCCAGTGGTTACCACTAAATGAAAATGTACTAATTGTAAAAGGGTAGATTTAAAGTGTTATAATTTGTTCTTAAAAAAACAATAAAGTCCACCAACAGAAAAAATAAATCGATACTTCTAAAGCGAAGAGAAATATAATTTATAAAAAGAAACTCATGAAATACCATATATTAAATAAACGCATTTCATTTTACCCTTGACGTTTTAATACATAGACTTTTCACACTTAGGACACGAAACTATCTGCTTCAAAATAGCCATCATTATTAAGACCTGATTATGACACGTACAATTTGGAAAAATTGATACTATCAAACAAAAATGTTCTTCATTTATTCAGTTCCATATTATTGGTGCCGTGCGAAAAATATATTAGACACGACTTGCAAACTTGTGGTATAAAATCGATCTTTATGATACAGGTCTGATACAGGTTTAGACAGACAGCTTTATAGACAGGTAAGATAGACAGACAGCTTGATAGACAACTAAGACAGCTTTTTAGACAGACAGACAGCTTTATGATACAGGTCTGATACAGTCTTTTCTACAGTTGCCAACATTCGGGCAGTCTTTACTACAGTTTCCAGCAAACGGGAGGTCTGTGAATACATTTAATCATTTTGGTTTGCAATAGTCCTTAAAGAGTTTAACACTACTAAATGTACCACTACATAACAAATACTCAACTATATCGGATAACCATTATTAAACATTTTAAAGAATATTCATTTTAATGGTAATAGAAAATCTTTCTGTGTTTTCGCCAACATCAATCAATATTTAGATCTTTAAATCATATATTTTTTTGTGTAATGTATAGTTTTGTTGTTCCAAATTTAAACCTTAGTATAAGCTTTAAATCATAGTTAATGATACAATGAATTTCCAGGAAGTTAAAAATATATTTCATAAATATTTGCAAGACAAAAAAGATGTAAACATAAAATTGATCTTGGTAATTTTTCAGTTTAGCAACCATTCAACCACAGACTTAAAACAAATATTCACTGATTCTAAGCAACGTCCAGAATACAGTCTATACCATCATATGCTGCGCAAAGCATGAAAAGGTGTGTAATTAAATAATTTTCTTTCCACATTTGTTGGTGCACTACAGTCGCCATTACTCTTGCCGAGCCACTTCAAAAAAAGCACTACAAATATAGTCCATGCACGTCTGAAAATATTAATTAGAAGAACAAGAGGCCTACGTTTTATTTCGGATCTAACTCAGAGCGACTGATAGCCCCATTAAATAAAATTAAGTTTTAGTTGTAAATAAGTAAATGTATTGTATTAACCCAAACTAAGGTCACAGTTGGATAGAAATAGAAATTCTCGATATTTTACGTTTGTAGCTTTTCTAATGCATTAAAGAAGTGAATTTGAAAGAAAAACCAGCGAAAACAAGATTTTATGCATATTTTTTTAACAATTTTGGTAAAATTATAATGAGGTTTTAACCAATAATTATGAAGTGGTTATATTTGTTTAAAAAATAAATATACATCCATCTGCAATAAAAGTATTATTTTAATGAAAACTAAATACACGAAAATAACTTGAGTCAATCACATAATCTATCTCGCGTAAGGCCTAAAGTGTGTGAGAAGTTAAGACGTGTGCTTTGCGTACGTTCCTTGCTTTCTTTATCAAATTACCTGAAGCTAACCAAAACTAATCCAAGGTAGCCAAAATTCACCAAAGCTAACCAAAACTAACCCAAGTTAACCAAAACTCACCAAAGATAACCAAAACCCACCCAAGCTAAAAAACCTAACCGAATCTAGCCCAAACTAACCGAAGCAAACCAAAATTGTTTCGCCTAGGCTTGCAGGAACAAGGGAGCAACCCTAGACGAAACAATTTCGGTTAGCTACGGTTAACTTTGATTAGGTTGGGTTTACTTTGGTTAGTTTGGGTTAGCTTTAGTTAGTTTGGGTTAGTTTTTGTTAGTTTCGGTTAATTTCGTCTCGTTTAAACCACTACGCACTTGCGTGAAGAGAGGGTTGCGCGAAGCGCAAGCCTTTCTTCACGCAAGCCTGGACGAAACAATTTCGGTTAGCTTGAGTTTGTTTTGGTTAGGTTTGGTTAGTTTAGGTTAGCTTTGGTTAGTTTCGTCTCGTTTAAGTCACTACGCAGCAAGCCTAGGCGAAACAATTTCGGTTAGCTTTGGTTAGTTTGGGTTTGCTTTGGTTACTTTGGGTTAGTTTGGATTAGCAATCGTCTCTTCACGCAAGTGCGTAGTGGTTTAAACGAGACTAAACTAACCCAAACTAACCCAAAGTAACTAAAGCTAGCCCAAACTAACTAAAGAAAACTCAAACTAATCAAAGCTAACGCAAGCTAATCGAAATTGTTTCGTCTAGGGTTGCGTAAAGAAAAACTTGCGCTTCGCGCAAGCATTTCTTCACGCAAGTGCGTAGTGGCTTAAACGAGACGAAACTAACCCAAACTAACCAAGGCTAACCCAAACTAACTAAAGCTGACCCAAACTAACCAAAGCCAACCCAAACTAACCAAAGCTAACCCAAGCTAATCGAAATTGTTTCGCCTAGGCTTGCATGAAGAAAGGCTTGTGCTTTGCGCAAGCCTTCCTTTACGATGGCGCGTAATGGCTTAAATGAGACGAAACTAACCGAAAGTAACTAAAGTTAACCCAATCTAACCCAAGCTAACCGAAATGATTTCTCCTAGGCTTGCATGAAAAAGGCTTAATGAAAATGATATGGCTGAGGCATGCACGAAGCAACTGCGTAGTTGCTAAAACGAGACGAAACTAACTAGGGTCTTAAGAAATCTCAGGGTAGTTTGGAGTAGATTTTAGGGCGGTCAGAGTAGCTTATACTAGGTCGTAGGTAGCGCGGAGTAGCTTGGAGTAGGTCGTATGTTGCACGGAGTGGCTTGGAGCAAGTCGTAACTAGCTCAGAGTAGATTGTAGGTAGCTCGGAGTAGCTTGAACTAGGTCGTAGGTAGGGCGGACTAGCTTGGAATAGGTCGTAGGTAGCGCGGAGTGGCTCGTAAGTAGCGTGAAGTAGTTTGGAACAGGTCGTAAGTATGTCACTAGGACTAGGTAGTATAGCATTGTTTATATTTAATGGTCGTAGGTAGCTCGTATTGTAGTTCATAGTAGATCGTAAAAACATGTTTTCATGTAACTGGAAAAATAAAAATTATACATTTTGGCAGAAAATTTTTCGTGAATTTCTATTTAGAAAAGCTTCTTTTTTCAATATTTTCAAAAAAAATGAAAATCAAGAATTTTTTTAGGGTATTATGTTTAGAAAACTATTTAGAATGTAAAACAGAAACAAGTTTTCATGCAACTAATTTCAGTTAATCTAGAGTTGAAAAAATGAAAATGATGCATTTTCGCAGAATTTTTTTTATGATTTTGTATTTGAGGAAGTTTCTGCAATCAGTTATGTATTTCAGCTAAGCGAAAGATGATCCAACCAATTAACCAAAATTATAAAAATATGCAGAAAATCTTGTATCCTTCGATCTATTTTCTTTCAAATTTACTTTTTTAATGCATAGAAATATGAAAAATCGCGATTTTCTATGATATCCAATAATTATCTAAACTTACAACAAATATATAAATAAATAAATAATTATTTTTACATTAATTTAGGTTAGCTTCGGTTAGTTTACGTTAGTTCTTGTCGGTTACGTATACGTGAATTTGAGTTAGCGTTTCTTTACCTCGTAAGAAAAGGTGCAACCTCTGGCAACATTGCAACAATCCTCCTGCGTCAGATGCCAAAAATGTCATGATTTGTACATTTCAGCCCCTCAAAAGTCGAACTTTGGGGCTTTTTTGTGAGAAAACCAAACAATTGCGCAATATTTTAATGGTCAAAAACGCCTTCTAAAAGTCTCTAATTAAAGAATCAAAAAGTGTTTTTACAAAATCCCAATGGTTGCTAAACTAAAAATTTCCTTGATCTTCGGCAACCTTCATGCAGGATTTAGGTAAAACCTTTAAAATATGTCATTAAGTCACGAATCATAAATGCACACTCTAAAATGCACTTTTTTGAGAAATCAATAAAAATTTAATTTTTCTGATCCTACTCACATTGCGCTGTCATGTTCAACCACCTAAGTTTAAAAACGACAAAACTTCATCAGACATGCGTTTGAAACATTTTAGAATACTTACATGTTTGTGAAGTGTGCTTTTAATGGCATGCCAGTTAATTCTGAAATCGTGTGAAATAAATACGAATAAAAACGAAGCATCTCTAAAAATTGCTCATGGGAATTCAGTTCTTACTTTACCAAGGTGAATCCCCTCATAAAATACCTGACTTTATTTCTTTAAAACCCTATGCATGTTCAAATGTGTCATGTATACTACACTATTTTCATCCAATAAACAAGCATTATATAGATACTAGATGATAATAGTAGTACTAGTCTACATCTCATCCGCAAAATTCTTTATTTTATAGGGGTCTAAAAGATTATCAACTACCTCCAGAAACGAAAGAAAAATCTCAACCCACTTCTGATGTAAGGGGAGTGATGGGCTAGATAACTCACTTCACTAATTAATTCAAAACACCCTTTTAGCCAAAAATCAAATATGAATGTGATCTATTATGTCTTATATAAGCTCTTAAGGCTTCGTCATGTTTTGGATTCGTTATTCGATGCGTCGACAGCTTGGCTTCACAGTGGGCTAGTATCCCAATATTGTACAGTGGTTCTCACACTACTTGTTCGTGGAAACTTTTGTTTATCGACAAATTTATAGTACTTCCTTAAAGTGAACTAATTGTTTTGAAGTTGTATTGTGAAATTATTGATTATTTAAATCCTATAATTGGCCACACAGATTTACCGTAGATATACTCTGAGGATATGTGCATAGAGATAATTTAAAGCTTGCCTTAATCATGCTTTTTATCTACTGCGTGCTAAATTATGGTGAACCAGATGTTTCAACGTTTTCATTTCCTAAAGATCCAGACTTTTCTAGAAAGCTATAAAAAAGATCGTTTTACACTAACCAAAGCTTCAAAGGTAAATATGAGTTCTCATAACCATTTTAGAATTTAACAGCATGTTGTTCAAACAAGCGAAGAACAGTCACTTAAGTGTGCAATTTAGTAGTGGATAAATTAGTTCCGTCCGAAGGGTGCTGCAGTGTATTTAAAATTGTATCACGGGCCGATATTTTGCGATTGTATTTCAAGCGAAAATAGCATTAAAACTCGTAGCTGCCGTTTAGCGTTTCGAGCGCAATTGTATTTGTTAGCGAAACACCCTCGTAGCAGTCTCGCGCCGCAACGTTCGACGTCACTTTGGTCCGATTCAATGGACATAGGCAACCTTCAAGTTTGAACGGATTGAATTTTGCGCGTACGAGTCCTGAGATTAAGGTTAGTATCCGTTTCCAAATCCATGTCATTGTCTGAAATCTTCAACCTCGTGTGCAATGTTGGGACTTGTTGATTTTTGCCGTACTGAATTTGGATTGGTTATCAATTTTTGCTAGGGAGAATTTTGAAGGAAGTTCGTTTGCTTCCGAAAAGTGTCGTGTAGGTCACTCTCTACGCATTGGTTTGCCTTTCAGAGTAGTTTGGTGTCGGTTGGAAGTGTAATTTAGTTTTCCTTTTGTGAGATTTTCCAATCGAACCAGTTTTTTGAGTTTCAAGCCTTGCCTTACCTTTAATTAGTTTGTTGTTTGGTGCCTGAAACTCATTCCGTAACGGGATTTAGTAATGCTTTTTGTCAGGTGAGTTGACTTAGTTTTTTTGTGTGTGTCGACCATTTTGTGGAGCCATATGGATGGGCTCTAATCCCTTTTAATTTCCCTTACAGAGGCCTTTTCTTCCCTCTATCTAGCTCGGGTACACATGGAACACTTCGCCCTGCGATCTGCGCATCTGTTCTAGGTAATATGTGATTAGGTTTTGCAAAAACAGTTTAAAATGCTATTTCCCTTCTCGCCTAAAACGGATTTTATTTCCCGTGCATAAATTTCAAACGCACCAACAACGATAAGACAAACAAAGAGGTTCAGCCATATTGCCGTATTATAAGAACGAGTCGAGAACAAAGTTCACGTGACAAGGCTACCAATTTGCTGCCAACAAAGAAAAATAATTTTCTTAAGGCCATTCATCTACAAAACTTGCCATCTTAAAAGTACGGTGTTTATGGAGCGCCGGTATATTACTTTTCTTAGAGGTGTGTGTTGTAATGAACGCCTATTTCACTCTTTTACGTACTTACTTTATTTTAGGCCTTTTCTTCAACTTCTGTTCATTTTCTGAAACCAGGTTCGCAGTACCAGGGTGTTGACACCCTATTTTGTTGAAAATAACTTACCTAAACAACATGAGCAATAACCCCTATTTTCCCACCTAGTTTAAAGCATCTTCATTCCTCTTTCCAGTCCTCAATTCTAACCTTAGTTATATTTAAATGAGCGTAGGCCACATTACTTTCCGTTTTAAAATAATAATTGAGATTTCGAATTTCTGATATGACCTAGATATTTAAAGTTCGCCAGACAATCAGTTGTGGCGCAATAAAAAAAAATCATTGGCATTACCACTTAACCGCTGTGATTTTACTTTGTATCAACTTTCCTTGGAGCTTAAACTCTATCTGAGAACATGATAATTAAAGGCTAGCCAGTCAATCAATTACTACCTAATAAAAAGAAAATTCATTAGCATTAATACTTAACCGCAGTGTTTTACTTTGTATCAAATTTTCCATGAAGCTTAAATTCATTCACGGATTATGGTACAAACAAATTCTACATTTCCTAATAAATAAAATACAGAGTGACGCTAGCACTGAATTGTTTTAATGGGATAGTCATTAAATTCACGAATAAGTACACAATAATGTTTCCAAGTACACAGGCACTCTAAGCATTATGATTTAAAACTAAAGTTACTGTCTAGAACTTAATTTTACTCCGGAACCTGCTATCCTAGCCTTATTAGTTTTTTTGACCACTTTCTTCCTCAACGAGTGACGAATTTCAAACAACGCTTCTTTACGTTATTTTTCGAATTACTTTCGAATTTACTTAATTATTTATTTAAATTCTACGAGCCTCTAGTACTTCGAGACACTATTTACTGTTTGGACAATACTGTAATCATTTGGACAGAGTAACATACTTGTAAATTAACTTTATATTAAAAAATTTCCGAATCCCATTCGGACAGAATGACATGCTACAACGCGTCAGGATTGTATTCAGAACAACTTCCCCAGGTAGGAGACGTGCTACTATACGCGTGATAAGTTTTTCAGACTAACTTTTTCCCGAGTCGTGAATCGTGTGCCGCGAGTTTCCCACCTAACGGATGGCCGTGACACGATCTCCACCACGTGGCGAGCTAACAAAACGTCGCTGAATCGACAGAAGCGTCTAGTTGGTATCGGCCGCTTTGATCCCGGACTCTGCTCGTTGATGTTGTTTACACAATTTTTCACTACATGCGTTTGTATGTGGCAGGGATGTCAAACTGGTGAGAGCAGTTTGATTACGGGGAGTGACGCCCCCGCCATTCCGAGTTGCCACGGGATGTGGCCCGTCAAATCCCATCGTCCTCCCCCAGGCTGGAGAACACCGAAGTACAAAGTCTGGAGCTGATCAATAACAGTTTGTGACAAGAGGGGCTGCATTGTATTAGCTGGCAGGGA
>MU182574.1:22524-34086 GCA_016904865.1 Pissodes strobi | reverse complement strand
GACGCCCCCGCCATTCCGAGTTGCCACGGGATGTGGCCCATCAAATCTCATCGTCCTCCTCCAGGCTGGAGAACACGAAAGTACAAAGTCTGGAGCTTATCACTGGGGAGTGACCCAACAAACCCTATTTTTACCCCTGTCAGACTAGGGACCACCAAAGGAAAGAGTCTGAGGCCGATGCATCCAGTGGAAGCGGCCCTAGGTGGTAGATGCATACGCCTACTCGCATCGTCCGGTGAAAGACCACCCCACCAGAACTGGGAAGCGCTAAGTGGTTTCCCCGAATCACGTTCCGTTTCCGCGCTGGTGGTTCCGGGTTCCACAGTAGGAATATAATAATATGGACATGATGGTGCTTCCAGGATCAAAATATTCCGGAGGTAAACTCCCCGGCCATTCGGATCTCCGGGCGCTGGGTGGCCCTGGGAGCCCTTCATACCGCATTTCACAGACAGCAAAGATACCGAACCAATTTAGAATTGATTTCTGCAACATAAGAGGCCTAAATACAAACATAAATTCGGTACACCAACATCTACAAGCAAATAGACCACACATACTAGCCCTTACAGAAACACAAGTATGTTCTACAACAACAACAGTGAACTATCCTTATACTGGTTACGACTTACATACCCGATTTAGACATAAGTTCGGAATATGCCTTTTTGTCCGAAGCGACCTTTCATGTCACAGAGAGGAAACACTCGAACCGAACAACCTTGACGTCATGTGGCTCAAGTTCACCGCCAAGGAATTAACCAAGTTTATATGTTGTCTCTATCGCCCTCCGAGCGATAGAGCCTACCAAAGCTTTTTTTCAACACTAGCTACCACTTTTGACTCAATACAGGTTGATCACCCCAGTTCAGAAATAATCGTTCTGGGAGACTTCAATGCCCACAACACCAACTGGCTCAAACATCACAACAAGACCGACAACGAAGATAGAGAGGCTGAAGCATTCGCCATCAGCTGCGGGCTTACTCAAATTGTAGACGAACCAACTCGAATAACAGAGAGGGGCGAATTCGCCGCCCTCCTGGATCTTTTTCTAACCACCAATCCTGACCAATACACAGTTACAGTTGGTCGGCCATTAGGTACTTCCGACCACAAACTTATTACAACGGTTTGTGAATTGCCACTCACACAGAAGGATCCACCATTGCCTCGCAAAATCTGGCATTACAATTCTGCAAACTGGGACGATCTAAGGGAGTTCTACCTAGATTTTCCTTGGCTCGACGTCTGCGCTGACGACCCGTCAGTCTGCTGCGAAAAGATCACGCAAGTAATCTCCTCAGGAATGGAATCATACATCCCAAATTCCATCAAGTTACCATCAAAAGGAAAGCCCTGGTTCGACAGAAGATGCGGAAGAGCTGTGGGTAGGAAACAGCAAGCCTACAAGTACTGGCAGCAAAATCAGACCGCTGAAAATCGCAATTATTTTGTCGAAGCGAGAAACGAATGCAAGCGTGTTATCGACGAAACTAAGGACAAACACAATCAAAGGATCAGGAATAAACTTTTGCAATGCCCCAGTGGCTCCAGGAATTTCTGGTCGGTAGCAAAGGCAGTAAGTAACAACTTTACAGAAACGTCTCTCCCACCTTTGACAGACGAACGTGGCATCACGGCGACTACAGCCAAGGAAAAAGCAAACATGCTCGCCAAAATGTTTTCTTCGCACTCTACCTTGGACGTCCCCCAAGGCAAAACTCTCCCCACCATATCGAACATCAACACTACCATGGCAGAAGTCAAATTTCATCACCGTGATATTCGTAAAATTCTTAAAAATCTAGATACGCAAAAGGCATCAGGACCGGACGGAATACCTGCCATCGTGTTAAAGAACTGCGCCAACGAACTAACACCCGTTTTTTCCAGGCTTTTTTCTCTGTCTTACGGAAAAGGGATTTACCCATCTTCTTGGAAAGTGGCTCGAGTGCAACCTGTTCCAAAAAAAGGCAAGAAAACCACGCCCTCAAACTATCGTCCAATTGCCTTGCTTCCAATAATCTCCAAAGTCATGGAACGTGTAGTCAATCAGCAACTACTCAAGTACCTCGAGAACAACAAAATAATCAGCGATAATCAATACGGCTTTCGCAAAGAGAGATCGACAGGAGATATATTGGCCTATGTCACTCATATATGGAGTAGGGCAATTGAGAACTACGGAGAGTCTCGAGCGATTGCGTTGGATATTTCAAAGGCATTCGACAGAGTTTGGCATGACGGACTGCTCAACAAACTACCGTCCTTCGGACTGCAAGCCTCTCTCTGCAGCTGGCTTGCCAGTTTCCTTAAGAGCCGATCTCTGCACGTTGCAGTCGATGGACACATCTCGGACACATTCACCATCAACGCGGGCGTGGCTCAGGGCGCAATACTTTCACCAACTCTGTTCCTCATCTATATTAATGACCTGCTGACCGAAACAAATAATCCTGTTTACAGTTTTGCAGATGACAGTACCCTTGTCTCCCACTTTAGATCAGAAAAACCCTTACCAGCGACTGAGACTCATCACCGCAGACAGGAGCAGATTACAGCAATTAATCAAGACCTGGAGAAAGTTCAAACTTGGGGCGACCGAAATTTGGTCCAGTTCAATGCAGCAAAGACCCAAGCAGCCACGTTTACCAAGAGGGCCAATACAGCGGGCCCTGACATCATTATGGCAGGGTCGACCATCCCTTCATCCTTGTCAATCGGACTGCTGGGTATCTCGGTCAACAGCAATATGTCCTGGCATGACCACGTTGCTAACATCGCAAAATCAGCCTCCCAGAAGCTTGGTGCGCTATTTCGCAACAAAAAACTCTATACACCACAGCAGTTGCTCTTGCTCTACAAAGCGCAAATAAGACCGTGCTTAGAATATTGCTCACATATTTGGGGTGCCGCACCAAAGCACACCCTAAAGCTGCTGGATTCCATTCAGAAGAGAGCTGTGCATCTCGTCGGCGACCCGGAGTTGACCCGGAATCTAGATAGTCTGGAACACCGCAGACATGTAGCCGAGCTATCTCTGTTTTACAGATACTTTCACGGCAGATGTTCCCAGGATTTGGTTCGCCTCATCCCGCCCCTGGCAGCTCCTGTCAGACAGTCACGACAGACGGCAACAGCGCACCAGTTCGTCGTACAATTGGAAACACCTAGAACATCGCTTTACAAGAACTCCTTTGTCTGGCGCACTGCATCACTGTGGAACTCACTCCCAGGACATCTGTTTCCCACTAATTACAACTTACAAATATTCAAGAGCCGTGTCAATCAACATCTTCGCACACACACCGCTCGTCGAGCGCCATAGGGTCTCCCTTTAGCGTGTGTGCCACTGCCATAAAAAAAAAAAAAAAAAAAAAATGAGACTTTTTAATAAAAGCAGGGATGTGTAGGACTGGCTCAGGTGGCAAGGTTCGCGTCTAGAATGCAAAGTAACGGGTTCGACGCCCGGCCCTTGCAATTGTTTATTTTTTTTTGATTAGTTAGTTTTTTGTCATGCCTTGGGTTAGTTTGGGTTAGATTTTGTTTGCATGAAGCGAAAATGTTAAAATACAAGTGTAAACAGTAAACAACGTATATAGCGGCATAAATCGTGCCGTTCGGCAGAAGTCGGGATCGTGGCTCCCGGTAACGGGTAGACACTAGTGAATCGACTCGCCGTGAACCGGCAGAACTCGCACTAGATGTTAGTGAGGTCCAAGTCACGGATAGTCCTGACCAATCAAAATCAAAAGACGCTAGCGTTCTGCGTTCAAGCAAGGCAATTGAAGGCGCACTGTTAACTTTGTGCATGGCCCTCCGCTCGCTTCGCTCACTACGGGTGCTCAATCAACAAGAGTTAACCAAAACTAACTAAAGGCTAACTGAAAATTAAGAAAAAAAAAAGTAAATTAATAAAAAACAAACATAACCTTAAAAAACATCTGTCGCGACCGACGGGAGTCGAACCCGTAGCGCAATAATGACAGGCACACTCTGCCTACTACACCACCGAGACCATGAACAATTTTAGCTAGAACATAAAGACATGGATAATTCCTATATACGCTAGCGTCTTTTTTTTGATTGGTCAGGGTTATCCGTGACTTTGGACCTCACTAGACGCTCATCAGAACCCACGTGGTTTCTCGCAAAGACATCCGCGAGCCGACCAGACCGCTCCACCGAGGACTACCGCTACTACTGCCATCGCCACCCAGCGTGAACCGGGCCAACGCTGCTTCCTGCAGACCACCGCCACCAAGTAACCGCCATCACTGTTGCTTGCCTTGTTCGCCTTTGTTGCGACTATATAGGTATGAATATCGGCATTTTCAATCTCTCTTCTCTAACCACTCTATTCTTTCTCTGTTCTTAATAACAAAATATCGAATATAACAAAATTATCATAACTAAAATTCAACTATTTTATTAATGTTTGACTACATGACTAAATTAAATGAATTGACAACATCTATTTTGAATTATTCCTATAGTAACCGACTGGTAATATAAGATTTCATGACACCCTGCAATAAACTAAACTGGGAATATGCAATGTTTCAATAATATTTTTCAGAAAATTTTTGAGGAAAACTGTATTTCACGAAATGCAAAAAACATATAACCCAAAGGACTAAAGTATAATTTAATTCCTAAACGAATTGTATCTACAACTTTTAGCATTAGAATTGACACACTTTGATCTCTTGGTATATAATATACTATTTTTTACAACTCGCATTTAACTACATTACAATGAGTACTGCAAAAACCATATTCAATTTGGCCTATCGGATCCAAATAGTATTACTATTGAGGTAACCCGCCTATTTACAATAATATTTCACTAGGCCTGATACATTCAGTTTTGAAACACCCTATACAGATATGTAAAGAAAGAAAAAGAGAAAAACAAGTCATAAATTGAAGTCGGGTTTTGCGAGGTTTTTTGGAGGAGTTTATTTTGGTGAACTGTTTCGCTTCTGTGTTTTAACATGTTATTACAGGTGAGTAAAATTTGTAATATTGTTATTAACATAATTTGCACAAGTATTTCTTTTATTCTTATGGATAGTTCATATTTTATGGCATGTGTATATGTTTAATGAAATCGTTTTATGCTGTGAATAACCCTGCTTTAAATGAAAACAAAAATGTATTGTTTGTTGTCTTTTCGTGCTGGAATTTTAGTTTTAGTATGACTGTGTAAGTAAGAGCTTTTGTGAAACTACTAACATTTTCATACCCTGACGGGTGAATATCCTAGTTATAAATGAAATGATCATTCTAGAGATATTGGCCCTAATTTCAACTTTAGCTGAGTAGCCTTCGTAATCCAGGACCTCAGTACCTGCCAGCGGCGTCTGGCTACTTAACACCACTCTTCTGTAGTGTAGTGGTGATCACATCCGCCTGATACGCGGGAAACTCGGATTCGATTCCCGACCGGAGAGCTATCTCTTCAGTTTTGAATGTGCTATTAGGAGTATGGAACTACTAATTGTGGCGCGGGAGACAGTAATTTATTTAATTATTATACCAATAAAGGTTATATAGCATAATTCGGTTTAGGAATTTAGATCGAAGGTTACTCTACCGTACTCTTTCCCCTCGTTAATTCCAGGCTGAGACCGGCACGCTTTTCTTTAATATATCAGGTGTATTAGGAATCTGTGGTTTAATTTACATGACGCACCTTTCCCTCAAATTTCCCTAATTTTGTTACCGTTGGACGCATTTCGAGTAAGTAAAATTGTGCAAGATATAATAATAACACAACCTAGGGATTGGTTATCTTTTTAATCTATTTTGACGGCCATTGGCAACATAAAGACGAAGCACAACTTTACTTATCTCATTCAACTATGTTGAAAGGGCCCAGATATGTTATACTATAATATTTACTCAATTTCATGCATCTCTTCATCCCATTCAGGCTTTCTGTTTTTAATTCTGTACGATAAATATCCAGGCAGAGAGTGCACTCAAATAAAAATACTGCTAAAACAAATATATCTTTATTATTTACTACTGATATTTTAAATGCCAGTTTAGATTTGTATCAATACTTTTGTGAAGAAAGTTTAAACGTGAACCTAATCTTTTTTACAGAGAATAATTTAAATTGGCAAAAAGCAAGATTCAATACGTAAAACATTTGGTTGATTGCCTATATTACACAAAAATATACGAGTTAAAGGTAAAGGGAATATATTTTCGCGATATCTATGTATTGAATTACATTATCTATCGTCTCACTATTTCTAAAGAAATTTAAAAATTTTATATTTTTAAAGTATTTTCTTGGATAAAAAGAAACTTAGCGCATGCAGTAGTCAAACGAGCGGAAAACATACCCACACTTAAATCCTAAGATATCTATGTATGTATTATTTGAGAAACCAAAAACGGAAGCTAACATTTACTGCATTTTCCAGTTTTACAAAATTTAGAAAATCTTCCGCATAAGGTTATGCGATCCAATTTTCTGCATTTTAATACTTATAGAAAATAACAAATTTTTACATTTATATTAAAAATAAATATTTAAGTGCAGAAACTGTCTTATATTATACAAAAAATTAAATTTATAAAAGCCATAAACTTTAATTACAATTCCTAAACACTTAACTCAAAATACTTGGTTTTATTTAAGCTTAACAACTATTTGTTGATAATAAAAACTAATAACACCATCTATAAATAATATATTTATAGAACTTCTATTCCACACACTTATTCATAATAATAAATACAATAATATAGAATAATATTTAAATAATTAAAGCCTTTTAAATACATAAGTATTCACAGAATAAATTATCACAATATGATAAGCGCCCTGCTGGAATCTAGAACCTACCATTTATATCCACTGTAGTTATAAATGTCACAATTTAAAAATTTTAATTCTTAATTAATTGCTTTCTTACGTAAACATATTTACACATGTGCTAATGCAAATTATTCATAATTTACATTATGCATGCCTATTCCTCGGTATTTTTGGAAACTTTGATAAAAATCTATGCCTACAAGATTTCCGCTTCACATAATTTGTTTGCCAAATATCAGTGTCGACCCTTAGTCACATTGAGGTCTGTTTTATGACTTTCGGAGAAGGTTACCAAATAATATTGCGCCACCTGAATGAACACTATTCTTCAGGCGCAAATAAACTACACAACCGAAGTTTCACAAGAGAGAAATATAATTCCTATCCAGGTTCTCCGGGATACTGACTAATATGAGCTACTGTTTGAAACGATTTATCAACTCCGCGGGGGCCACGGGCGAAACGAGAATGTGTGTAGACTATCGAAATTTAAATAGTAAAACTAATAAAGATTGTTATCCTCTGCCAAGAATTGATTACTATTTGGAAAGTTTAAGAGGTAGCAGGTATTTCACATCTCTAGATAAGGCTTCAATTGGAATAACTGGAATCATTACCCCCAGACGGGCATTATGAGTACCTCAGGATTATTTCAACGTAGTATAAATAAGATTCTTGTTTCTTTACGATTCACCACAGCACTTGCATACACGGATGATTTTTTATTATCATCAACCTCATTCGACACAGGATACGATGCATTGGAATCAGTATTAAAGGTTTTCCAAGATGCAGGGATAACATTATGTCCAAACAAATGATATTTTTTAAAAGAGAACATTGAATATCTGGGTCATGAGATATCATCTGCAGGTGTACAACCTGGTAAGGCAAAAATTACAGCTGTAGAAAAGTTTCCGATACCAAAGAATGTCCACGAGGTAAGGCAGTTTATAGGATTCGTAAGCTATTTTCGAAAATTTGTTAAACACTCTGCACGAATCGCACGACCGTTAACCAGTCTCACAAGGAAAAATCAGATATTCATCTGGGGTGAAGATCAATGTACATCATTCCAACAACTAAAAAACCTTTATTAGCTATCTACGATCCACAATGAAAAATAGAACTACATACTGACGCCTCAAAATGGGGAATCGGAGGCATATTACTGCAAAAGCAAGATGATAAAAAGTTAAAACCAGTAGGTACAGTACTTCAGTCGTCAGTATGGAAGAACAGAGATACCATTCGTATGAGTTGGAGACTCTTGCTGTTGTCAACTGTATGCAGAGGTTCCGTATATATTTGTTAGGTCATACAATTTAAAGTTGTGACGAACTGTAGCTCCATGCGAAGTACCTTTTCTAAGAAGGATAGCTAGATTCTGGATAACAACTCTGAAGTTCAATTTTAAGGTAAAATATAAACCGGGATCCCGAATGGCCCATGTAGATGCCTTAAGCCGTAATACTGTAGAAGACCCAATTGACTCTGAAGCCATTATTAGTATCATGTCAGTAAATATATCTGAGGGAGATTGGGTTCTGTCAGCACAATTAATGGATAGTCGTAAATATATACAAGAAGTTCTACTGGAACATTAAAAAAGGACAAAGAGGAAGAGTCAATCCACAAAGAATATGCATTAAAGAACAACAGTGTATACAAAATCACAGACGAAGGCTTAAAATGGTTGGTACCTAAAAATGCAAGGCGTGCAGTCGCAGCATATTATCATGACATGGCTGGATATTTTGCTCTAGAAAAGACTTTATCGGCACTATAACAACACAACTGGTTTCCGCAGATGCGCAAATATATAACACAAACAAAGACCCATCAGGCAAGCAACTAGGTGTACTACACCCCATTGAGAAAGCCCCAACTCCTATGGACACACTTCATGTTGATCATCTAGGACCATTTGTGAAGAGTTCCAAGTGAAATTCATATTTAATTGTGGCTTTAGATAGTTTTACAAAATATTTTTTGCTAAAGCCGTTGCTAACACGAAAGTGGGTCCGTTAATTAAAATGTATTGACAAAATTATTGAAGTATTTGGAAAACCCAAAAGAATTATTTGTGATCAAGGAGCATGTTATTCAAGTAAAGTTTTTAAAGAGTATGCTGCAAAACTAAGCATCAAGGTTACACAAAACTACTTCAATTCAAATACCACTGTCAACTCACCAATCCATTTTAAGCATTTTGCCTACAACCCTGACAAGACAACATTTTTTGAGACTCCCTTTGCCTGTATTTTTATATTCCTCATTTTTTAAAGTATATATTCATGATTGACCCTAGAAAGCTAAGCGTGACGCTCGCACAAATTAGCTGATATTTCCGAAACGTCCACGTGGAAGGATTAAGAGGCCATCTTTCTTCGTAAGGGTTAGGCGAAATAGGCCACCAGTACGTTTGAGCAATTAGCTGAATTTATATTTGTGTAGTCAAAGCGCCGGCGTAAAATTTGCAAGTGCTTACCATTTGTATAATTTTTAGAAATATCCTAAAGTAGTTTTTAGATTTGGTGATATTTTTCACAGAATATTAGGTCCGAAAATTGGAAAAATACTAGACCACTTCGACAGAACGAGTTCGAAGATATATTAGAAAATTATAATATCGAATCTAAAGATGATGTGTGAAGATTACAACCGAAGAATAAAATAAATTCGAGCCATATCAAGATTCACGTGTTTGTGTAACCTGACATATAAGTTTACCCATTTTTCTGGACAAAATGGCGAAGGAGATTTAAATAAAATTGACATAGCTCGACAGTAGATGGAATGTATTTCTGTGGGGATAATCAAAGATCATATTATTTAGTGAAATAGACTAGAAAAATTATATAAACATCACAATAGTACTAATATTGGGAAAGCATGGAACTTAATCCATTAAGCTAGATATTTCAAAGCAAATATTTCATATTTATGTCTATACGTATCAAATGCTCACGCCTTCATCGTTCATCGTTCCCAGCTGAAACCAGAAGCTTAGTTGTATATTGGTATTGTCCCCTTGGTTTTGTCTTATTGTGCTGCCTTTCTAAATGGGAAAAAAAAGGACCCCTCGTCTAATCACTTGGCTTATTTTCTTTATTTCAGTTCTATAATATACCTTGACGGCCACCCTCTGGCTTCGACTATGCTAATTATGGCTCTTAATTGCTGATTCGAGATATTTTGAGCATATGGAATGTATTTCAGCCTTTCTTGGAGAGTGGTGTCTAAAAGAAAATAGTCGTGGTAGATTGGTTATGGATTAGCAGATTAATTTAAAGGTAATGCACGCATGAGTGGTTATTCTTCTTCTTCGAGTGCCATGCAAATTCTTGCGTAGGCGTCCGTCATATGTATCTGTCAATTGCAGCATTTTGGAGTTCTTGAAAACTACTTATTCCCGTCCATTGTCTAATATTCCGCAACCCAACCACGAAAGCTTCCTTCTTCCTATTCCCCTCTTTCCTCCTTCGATCTTACCTTGAAGGATAAGGCGCTGGAATTCATAGCGTTCTCCTCTCATAATATGTCCTAAGTATGACATTTTTCTCCGTTTTATTACTTCGAAAAGCTCACGATCTTCTATTTGTGCTCTTCGAAGAACTTCTTCATTTCTTATGTGGTCTACCCATGATATTCTTAGCATTCTTCTCAGACACCACATCTCAAATGCTTCCAATTTAATTATGGAACTTGCTTTTAATGTCCAGGTCTCTACATCGTACAAAACAACTGAAGTTTCAAGTTTAGATTTTTATTTGTGAGGAATTTTTTGAGATTGAGGAAGGTTGCTCTTGATCTATTCTACATCTAATCTCTTGTTCTGGGTCCCAATTTTAGTTCAACATATATCCCAAATACTTAAATTGCGTCACTTGCTCAATATTCTTCTCATTTACCTGAATTCTGATTTGTGGAATAGCAGTCTTACTCACGACCATAAACTTCGTTTTTTTATATTAATTTTCAGGCCTAATCTTGTGCTGGTTATAGTGTAAGGTTATTTAGGGAGATCTACCACTGCAATTGAAACTTTCTTTTTGTACATTTGATGGTCATACTGTGGTAATTGTCTCGTTGATTTATACTTGGTAATCCATTGTTCTACTTAGATGATTACGGAATATTTTCATTTTGGAAACGTCGGCGTCGTGCAGTTAATCGATATCGATTCGAGAACCACTCTAAGTCGCGTTGCTTAATTGTAGGATTTACTCCCATACGCTTAAATTGGCTGATTGTATTGTATTGTTTGGTACTCTAGGCTTATATATTGACGGAGTATTCCACTGATTATCCATTATTAAAGTTCGATACTATTTCAGCTCGGAGTTGATCCTGCCCTACGACAAGGAAATTGTTCTATGTTTCATATAGTTCTGTGGATGTAATTTTGGCGGCATAATTGACAGGTCTTTAGACAAGCGCGTGATCTTCATGGTCGACACGATTGTCAAGTAAGTGCCTTATATGGCATAATGCTATTAGTGGCGTGTGCTGATTGTAATTTTAACTGCCGCATAACGTGTGGGTTATGCATTTCCACTAAGCATCTAAAAAGTAACTTCTAACTGATTCATATCATTTCAATAGTGAGTCACTTTATCGCTTGATTTGGCGAATCCGGTAGTATGACGTCATAACTTTCTAGTACTTTGGCACAATAGAGACGCTGACAACATGGCATGTTAAGCAGGCGCGATGAT
>MU182574.1:0-17524 GCA_016904865.1 Pissodes strobi | reverse complement strand
TTTTAATCATCTCCTGATGATGCTAACATGGTTAGCGAAACGCGCGTGGAGTGCAAGTATTCTGTTTCGGTATTGTGGATAAAACTCTGTTTTAGAACTTTAGTAGAATATTTCGTAGTCCCCTTTTGTAGCCATTCCAAGGCTAATTTCGTAATCTGACAGTGGACAATTGGTTCACCTCTGTTCGTTTAGCAGACGACCTACTTTCTGCTTTTCGACCAATTTTGCCAAAAATGATACTGAATTTTGCTTTGATAAAGAAAAAGTGTGTTTCTTACAAATAAGAAAAATAACGAAAACTTGCCTAATATTGATTTCAACTATGCACGAAGGCAAAAGCATTTCGACTAAATCGGGAAAAGCCGAAATAACTGAAACATACAATCAAACAAAAGGTGCCGTCGACAAGTTCGACCAAATGTGTTCCGGAGTATCTACATTCAGAAATACATGTACATTTTATGGCATGCTGAATATTTACTGTTTAAATTATCTACAACAAACAGATAATTTAAAAACGCGAAAAACCTCATATATGAAGACCCTTCATGAAGGCCTTATCAAATCGTGGATTTACAAAAGAAAAATGATTCCAAGTTTGCAGCACTCGATCCACGAATCGATAGTAAACAGGAATCCGCAAAACAGGAGAGACCCGTACCTGCAGTACTCTTTAGAACTACTTTTGTTCTATCCGCATAACAAAAAAAACGGACGACGACTAATTCCTGCCTGAAGTAAAGTAAATCATTTTGTTTAGAACGTCCTAAAAACGTATATACAATATGTGAGTCAAAATTAAATAATAAAATTAACCACTCGATTTGTTAAATTATTTCAATAAATATTGTTTTTAGTAAATTAAATTGCTTTACTGATCTTTGTTAATTATTAGAATTTTTTCACTTTTAAAATGTTAAATTGCTATGTTTAGCCTTAACGTATATTTAAAAACGCGTATTTTATGTACTGTTTGTATTGTAAAGGATGCTACTTTTGCTATAGAAATACTAAGGAAAACTATCTCTAGCTTATAACTGAGTTACAATAATAACGGTACATAGAAAACTATTCCTTCCTTCGGCCGAGGTGTAACGTTTTCTCTTAAGTACACAATATTCTTTCTATTCTCACATACAATAAATTCATTTATTGTATTTTTTCGCTAAGAAATTACTACAGAATTTCTAGAGCTTCATGATTCTGATAAAATTTTAAAAGATCGTGCAAATATCTAAATTAAATTTCCAATTCCAGCAATATGCTACTGGAATAGTAATTTTCTATGACGACTGAAAATGTTCACTGTATCTACAATCGATGTCCTAATTTGCTTGTTGTTCAGCGTTAAGGCTATATGGAAATTTAAATCCGGTTCTTAAGTAGAACTGACCCACGGAATTTCTGAAACAAAAAATGAGAAATTAGTAAACTGAATGACTGATTATCAATTTAAAATGTATTCAATTTTATTGTACATTGAAAGTCCAAAAACGATTTTTTTTTGAAAAATCTTTCATAAATTGCAAAAGTAATCGTACAATTTTTAGAATGTGTTTGCTTTACATTAGCGTTCAAATTAAATAAACATCTATAATTCAAAATAGGCAGTCATTATTTAAAATATAAATACGGACGCAAAAATTCAACAAAAATTGGTGCAACATTAGTTGTATAACTTATGAACATCACATAGAACGCCTCTATCCTGCCATGAATCAGCAAGTTAGTCATCCCTGTTTTGATCTTTTTAAACTTGTTTGTTTATGAGGATAACGTCTTCTTTTTGCTACCTTGCGGCGCTGATCTGACGGAACCTAAAGTGTATCGTCTGTTTCAAACGACGATCCTCGATACTTTTAATCTCGGCCGTACCGTAACCCCCAGTGTGTGAGGGCGGGGCCGGGTTCAGCATTAGAGCTGACTACGGCACTGCCAGAAAGATGGTCACCTACAATAGGCTAAGGTGGGCGATTGAGACCTTCGCCCCGTTTAAGGCGGCAGGTGAGGATGGAGTCTTCCCGGCGCTGTTGCAGCGTGACGGAGGACTCCTCAGCACGCCGCTGATGGACGTTTTCAGGGCCTCTATCGCACACGGGTATGTGCCGGAGCCCTGGAGGCACAGCAGAGTGGTGTTCATTCCCAAGGCGGGCAGGAACGACTACACCGATACGAAATCGTATCGACCCATTTGTCTCACAAGCTTCTTGATGAAGACACTAGAGAGGCTGGTGGACCGATACCTCAGGGAGTGGGTGGCTCTAAGGGCCCCTCTGAGTTCCGAACAGCACGCATATCGAACAGGCAGGTCGGTGGACTCGGCTCTTCATCACCTGGTATCCAGGTTGGAGGAGGGGCTGGGGGGCGGACGGCTATCGGTGTGCGTGTTTGCGGATATTGAAGGAGCCTTCAATAACACAGCCGTGGGTTCGATCTGTCGATCGGTGGAGCGAACAGGGGTGGGTCCGGTCATAACGAGCTGGATCCGCTCCATGCTCACCGGGCGGAGGGTCGAGGCTAGGCTGGAAGATGAGGTGGTTGGGGTTGAGTCATCGCGGGGATGTCCTCAGGGGGGGTTTTGTCCCCCTTTCTGTGGTGTCTAGTGGTGGACGAGATCCTACGCATCCTGAGAGCAGAGCATGGGGTCTATGTACAGGCCTATGCAGACGATGTTGTGATTATGGCACAAGGTAGTGAGGTGGGAATATTGCAGAGGCTTCTGGACGAAGCACTGACAAGGTTCTCACAGTGGTGTAGGGATAACGAACTCAGAGCGAATCCCAACAAGGTAGAGATGGTCATCTTCACCAGGAAAAGGAAGCTGGAGGTCTCTCCCAACATCACGTTGGAAGGGACCCCCCTTGTGGCTAAGAAATGCGTCAAGTACCTGGGTGTCTGGTTGGACTCCAAACTGACCTTTCAGGAACACATTCGGCTCAAGACCGCGGCGGCGCTCAGTGCCCTGTGGGCTTGCCGCAGGGCGCTGGGAGGTACCTGGGGACTTGGGCCGAAAACCATGTTATGGATCTATAGGACGATGATCGCTCCGATGCTCATGCACGGATCGGTTGTTTGGTGGCCAGGATCCATGAAAATGGCGTCCAGACTAGTGCTGGACAAATTACAGCGACTTGCATGCCTCTGCATCACCGGGGCTATGAGGACGGCGCCCACGAGGGCCCTGGAGGTGCTGGTGGGGTTGCCCCCGTTGGCGGACCGGGTGAGGCACGAGGCAGCCAGAGCGGCTATGAGATTGGCCGATGCGGGGATGTGGAGTGACAACGGCTCCTGCCAGGGCCATTGTGGTCTATGGCGGGGCTTGTCTGGGGACCTAGCCATTCTGGGGATGCCAGGTGACGCGATGGTTCCTGAGATAGGCTTTCCCGAGGGGCTGAATTTCCTCTTCCCTACAAAGGAGGATTGGACGGAGGGAAGAAGGGGAACCTGGGATGGGCTAGTCTGGTTCACAGACGGGTCCAGAATGGGAACAATGTCCGGAGCTGGTGCGTACTGTGAGGCCCTGGGGCGGGAGCTATCTGCCTCACTGGGCGAGCACACTACGGTTTTCCAAGCGGAAATTTTTGCGATCATGATGGGGGTCTGGGAGTCGTTAAGGCTCAATGTCGTTGGCGGGAGGATTTTCTTCTGCTCCGACAGCAAGGCCGCACTCATGGCGCTGAAGTCGGTCCGCACGCGCTCTCTGTTGGTAAGGGAGTGCAGAAGCTGGCTGATTGAACTTACAAAGGTTAAAAAGGTCACGCTGGTCTGGGTACCGGGACACTCGGGTGTACCGGGAAACGAGGCCGCTGATGCCTTAGCCAGAGAAGGCTCCGCACGCAGACACTTGGGGCCTGGTCCCTGTGTGGGGATCGCTCAGTGTGTTCGCGAAAGAGCCTTGGAGGCCTGGATGGAGGGTCGGGCGGAGGAGGTATGGCGGACGGCTCCGGGGATGAGACAGACCAGGCTCATGATACATGGGCCCGCGAAGAGTCTCGCCAGGGGGCTGTTGTGCCTACCTAGGAACGAGTGCAGGGCCCTGGTAGGATTCTACACAGGGCACTGTAGGCTTAGACGGCACCTGACCCTGCTGAGAATTGCAGAGGAGGGAGAGTGTAGATGGTGCATGGAGGACGACGAGACCCCATACCATCTACTTACGGAATGCCCCGCTTTCGCTTGGGCAAGATACAGAATCTTTGGCGTGACCTCGATCGAGCCAGATTCAGTGCGCCGTGTTAGTCTGAAGGAGATGCGGGCTTTCTTAAGGAGGACCGGCATCCTGGAGGTTCTCTAATGCGGGCTGGGGGCACAACGGGCCCAATTGGTGGCCTAAGTGCAAAGCCCGCTAGGGGCCACCCCTTCTGATACTGATACTGAACCCCCAGTGTTTCTAACCCACAGATTTAGCACGAACTTAGATTGTCTGTGCAACTCTGGTCCAGGCTCCACCTCAGGTTTTTCCACTCTTAGTTGCAGCACAGATGCACCGAATATTCAATCGTATCTGCCCTGGTACCATCGTGAATGGGAATACTGATATAGATACATTTAGCATTTGCCAGTGTTGGGCTGTATTTTCGAGCACAAATCTTTTGAGAATCCAACTCGGTCAGTCCCACTAGACTCTAACCCCTGCCGTATAACTATTGGCAATCATGCGCAGTTGCATGCGTTGTTTGCGACGTATCATGGGAGGGCGAGAATTTAAAGGAGTACTGTCAAATTCATGCATGGAACACAGAAACTACTCAAATTTATGAACGAAACCTCCATTCCTGGAAAGAAGATTTTAGTCTGTTGAACCAAGATCAGAAGCAACAAGAAAGCCAAACGGCACTCCAAATTGTTTATAGTGCAAAGAATTTCGCCACCATATTTACCCCTGCCAAAAATTTAAGGCTCTCTTAATTGCACAAAGGAATAGCTATGTTAAAGAAAATCGCCTGTGTCCCAACTGCATTGACTATGACGTCGACAGAAAAGGTTACAGTCATACAAAATGCAACGCTTGTATTTGTCATCACCAGACGCTCCTGCACCAAGAAAAACACGAACTGGAGGATTCACCTGTAAAAAACAATATTTAAGATATATGCACTTAACTTTGACAGAAATGCGACTTGGACCTCAACGAGCTAGTAAAATCACAAAGCAAATCCTTCTCGTTACAGTCCTGCACGCAGTTAGCATGCCACAGAGTACTCATCGATCAAGGATCACAATCGTTCTTTACCAGCAAAGAAGCAGCTAAAGGTTTGGGCCTTCCACAAAAAAAATTCGAGCTGAAGTGTCAAGCGTAGGTGACGGAGATCCAAAGATATCTAAGTATGCCACCGACGCGCAGATGAAACTCAGATTTCCAAGCATTTTCTTCCTCCTTCGATCAATTTGTCTTTAGTGGAACTCAATACGCAGGGATGAGAATCATATAAGTACCTAAATATAAAATATAACTTACGCCTCTTCAGTAAAAGCTTTCAAAGTGTGTTAAAAATCGTAAGCAGTTGTCTACAATTCTTACCTCTTCGCTGCAGCTGAAAATTAGTTGCACAAAAAATATGACGATCGAGACCGTGGTTATTTCTATTGTCATACTATCTTCGTCAATCCGTGCTTTCTTGTTTTTCATTGTATTCCAGTAATGATGTAACTGAATTATTCAATTATTCAATTCTTCAGTTTGTGAAACTATTTTTACATTTGCGGTTTTTATTTTTTATGTGTACTTTATCTGCTGGTTATTTTGGTAAAGGTTTATTTAAAAAAATAGTGTATCGAGTGCATGGTTTTCGTTGTAACTGGGGGATTCCTCACATATTTGCAGAGATAAAAAATGCGGCATTCGCAAAGTGTTATTACTTTTCTCTGAAACGAAAGATATCCCAAACAAATTTTTCATAGCCCCCTTAGTTTTTGAGATTTTGAAAATTGGCACAAGATTTGGAAATGTGTATATTTACTCAAAATCATTATATCGGTCAAAATTCGAGTTTTTAAGAAATCTATTAAATTCACTTAAAGAAATAGGATATTTTGAATCATCTCGTGAAGAAGATATAATACCACCGAATGAAATTAAACCTAATTCTATAATCATATTTGAAGGCATTGTTTGTTGTGATCAAAATGTTATGAGAGATTACTTCTGTTTCGGTAGACATAAAAATATTGATTGTTTTCATTTAAGCCAAACAAATTCAGCTGTTCTTAAACAATTAATTAGAGATAATACCAATTTGTTAATCATATTTAAACAGGATGGTACAAATTCAAAACATATTTATGACGATCCTGTAAATACCGATATTATCAACAATTTAAAGACTTATGTGGTATTTGTTGGCAGTCAGATTATAATTTTGTAGTTAATGGTAAAGATTGCAACATGAAATCTGGACGATATCAAAAGAGACTGGATAACTTTATTTAATATTAGAAAATATATATAACGATCCTTTCAATGAAGTTAATATTAGTTCATGATCTAAACTATATCTATAATCATGAACGAGAAAATTGTAAAAGAACTAGCTTCGTTGTGCTTTAAGTTATTGGAAAAGTACAAATTGCTAGTAGGTGAAACTACTTCCCTTAGCCTTCCAATAACACCACACAAACTGCTTAATTTTGATTGACGAAAAGTAATATAAAATTCTCAATTTAGGTTGGTTAGTCAATATGAATTGCTAGAAACCTTATGTTATGGGCAGTTAGTGGGATTTTATTTCCATTAATTGGAATAAGAAATCAGTTTAAGTTATTTGTAGTTTGACCAGTTTTAATGGTATTTAAATTCAAGTTTCTTTCAACGCACTATTTTCTCATCCTCTCTGCCGCAAACGAACATCCAAGGGAGAATGTCACTGCTAATAGTCGATGACACCACAATTGAGTTATTATTAGCTTGCTGGCAGATAGTCTCCAATAGGAACCATTTTCCAAGCAATTAACATACAACAAGAATGGAACAGGTCTCAGAATAGAGCCTTGAAGAAAGACCTGCTTCAAGATTAATATCTCGAAATATGTAGTAAAATGTATTATTATTATTTTTTATTTTTGGTTGAAACTCCGCATGTCGAGTTAGAATTTAGTTATGATCACTGAACTCATTTTTGCTTTCAAGTTTGAAAATGACCGACTTTCCCGCCAAAACACTGACCACGTAATTTATTTATTTATTTATTAATACATGGGATAACCCTATTAACAGTATAAAATTACAAAACTAAAACTAAACAATTTAGGCAACAATAAATTGGCTCAAAACCAAATAAAGCACAATACACCTAAACAAAGAACACAGACTGATTTTTGGTTCATATCAGGTTAAAATAATTTTGAACAATCGAAATAGCATAGGAGGTGTACAATTTACATTTGTAACTTGCTTAACACTAAATTCATCAAGATTCAAAATAACAATAGAAAAAATCCATACCATGCAAACAATATAGGTATACAATGTAATCATAGAGCCAATTGTGCAGCATATATCACATTTAATATATAATAATATCACAGTTAACATTATTTAGCAATCCTATATACCTATCCAATGGGTTATGAATCCCATAGGTCATTCTATGATGGTAAAAGTATTATGGAAGTTTACGGCACGAACAGGAACATTAAAGTGAATTTGACTTAGCAAGTCCGGACAATCAACAAATCCATGAATAGCCCTATATATAAATACGACTCCCGAAATATCACGACGAACCTTAAGTGGAGGTAAGAATAATAACTATTCGAGGACTGAGTAAGCATGATTGTTGATAATGATGTGAGCATGGTAAGCACAATACCTTAGAAATTTATGTTGGATTCTCTCTAATGTGTCTATATGAATATGAAAATAAGGTGACCAAACCACAGAACAATATTCCAACAGGGATCTATCCAAGCTGCAATAAACAACCCTCGTGGAATCGATGGAAAAATAGCTACAATTTTTAATGACAAAGCCATGAAGTTTAGTTGCCTTTATAGAAACAGAGTTTATGTGTTCAACCAAGCTAAGCCTCTCATCCAAAATGACCCCCAAATCAGGAGTGGAAGTGACATACGCTGGTGGTTGGTTACTCAAAGTGTAGCTAGTTTCAATTCTGCTCATTTTACGAGAGAAACTTATATAGCAACACTTTTTCTCGTTTAAGTGAAGTTTATTCTGATTACACCAACCATGCAAACGAACCAAGTCAGCCTGCAACAAAGCTTGGTCATTCAAGCTATCAACAACTTTCCAAAATTTTAAGTCATCAGCCAATGTTAAGCATTTGCTATTCATAAAACAGGCAGCTATGTGATTAACAAACATGCAAAAAAGTAAGGGGGAGGTATGGCCACCTTGAGGAACACCCGAGCTCACTGTGATAGTGTCAGATAAATGACAACCAATTTTGACCCAGTGACTTCGGCCAGACAAAGAATTTTTTATTCATTCAACAAATGAACAATGAAAACCAACAGAGATCAATTTCGTCAAAGAATCTGATGATCAACACGATCGAACGCCTTGGAGAAATCTGTATACCTGTTTCCGGTCTTCCAATTGACTAATTATATCAGACTGATAGCAAAGTAAGTTTGTTGTCGTCGACCTTTCACTACAAAAACCATGTTGTGATTCTGATAATAAGCCTTTGCACAACCAAGAGAGTTGCTTAGCTACAAGACAATCAAGAAGCTTGGGTATTGCAGATTGAATGCAAATGCTACGATAATTCTCTATGTTTTCTTTTTGACCACTTTTAACTATGGGAACAACGTAGCATTCTTTCCAAGCAGCTGGAAACTTAGAAGCCTTCAAAGAGCTATTAAATAAAATAAACAAAGGCACAGCAATAATACAGACACACTTTTTTAATAAAAAATTAGGAACACCATCTGGCCCAGCAATGAGCTTACCAGGCAGCACACTTATACCCTCAAAATCATCAGTCATGGAGATCTCAGAAGGATATATACTTATATCCATGTTGCCATTTACAGGATTATCAAATACATGAAGCTGGCCGCAATTAGGAGAATAAACTGTCTGAAAATAGGACATAAACAAGTTAGCTATATCTTGACCATTTGTGGTAAAAGAGTGAGCTGGGTAAACCATGAGCTGATCGCTTGTCATTAATATACTTCCAAAAGGATTTTGGATTATTCCTCAAGTCAGCGTCCACCCCGCAAATATAGTTGTTGAAACAAATATCAGACAACCTTGCACTCAGCTCTAAGGCGGGAAAACCTAAAATAATCAGCATCTCATGTGTTAATCTTCTAAGATCAGAAGTGAACCATTTAGGAAACTTTGACGTCCTGAATCTTTTCAAAGGCACAAAGCAAGCAATACCTGTTGAAAGTTTTTCATAGAATAAACCTATGGCTGAATCAATGTCCTCACCAAGACAATCCATCGAGGCAATGGAAGCCAGGAAGCTGTTAAGCTCTATGTAGTTACCACCTCTAAAATCATAAAAGAATTCATCATACACCAGATCACTCTCATCCATCTCAGCTAAGTCAAAACTTATGCAACATTCATAACCCACATGATTGATGCTAGAGTCATCAATGTTTAACTCCCTAACATTAGAAAACACCAAATCTAAAAATATATTACGATTATTAGGGATATTATTATGTTGATAGAATTTTAAATAACCAAACGATTGCGCAATATCTAAAGCTGAATCCCCTCTAGGACTCCATACTCATCATTCTGCCATGTTGCGTTTGGCAGGTTGTAATTACCAAACACATAGATATTCAGTGCATCATGGTGTAAGGCAATCTCTACCACAGACTGACAATGCCAATTGTATACATCACGAGGAGACTGCGGAGATATGTAGACACCACCCACCACAAACTTTGCTTTTCCAAACTGACTTAGGATGTATATTTGCTCAACTCTGTCCTCCATAATAGAAATATGTTGTGATTGTACCTTGCTGCGCACAAAAACAAGAACACCTCCACCACTTCGCTTTGTACTAGTTCCCTGAGATCTATCGCATCTGTAGATGCTAAAACCATCACAATTAATTTCGTTATCACCAATATTATCACCCAAATTGCTCTCAGCCACAACCACTATGTCATATGAACAGCAGGAAATATTTTTAAGATGAATAGAAATTTTTGTTCGAAGGCCTCCAACATTCTGATAAAAAAAACTGTTAATAGGAAAGTGACTAGTATTTTTGTTGCCCATTTTCCAATACTGTCGGCAAACCACTGCGGTACCTGATGCAAAAGTTACCTTCACCAGCAGCCTTTCTATCTTCTAATTCCCTTTTAGCTGCCTTATAAGCATCCTGTTCCATTTTAGTCTAATCCCTAGAGATAATGTAGTTTGAGTTTCGAAGTTTATTACCTGATTTTAATGCCAGTTTTACTGTGTTAGAGTAGCATACCACTTTGACTGGCCTAGCTCGATTGACATTTGTAGCTTTGTCAACACGGAGCACATGTGTTATGGTGGACTCCTGTTGCTGTAAACCAGGTAATTGAAAAACCTTGCCTACTTCAGCATCCGTAAGAAATAAATAATGTTTCTAGGCCGGCGTAGTAACACTTCACAAATGGTATTTAATATACATACTCTAATGGATTATGATGTGTGCTATTACTTACTAAAGAAATTAATAAAGCGTTTTAGAACAATGTTTGGGCACTAAATTCTGTTTAAATTTAAAAGTCTCTGCAAAGTAGTAAATATTTCTGGCACAATAGTGCTGTTTAAACGTGATAGTATGTATAAAATTAGACTTATCTTGAGGAACGAACTCCTGTAAGTTATATCCGAGAATTGGCCATCATCATTCTCTGTATGTCAAACAGTCCAGATTAATCAGGTACCAGGTAATAGTGGCTCTTCCTACCCTACAGGGAAACAGCCATAGAACCTCGCAATAAAGCGCTACCGGAATTCCGCTGTAGAATTCAGCTACTAAAAACCAGCTCCAAAAATCCCATAACTGGGTTTCACCACAACCTTCCTGGGTATCTTGAAAGGTTGCCATTACGGCGGTTGTTAGAAATTTCTTCACACGCAACTAACCCTCCCTCGAGAGTCTCAAACGACTTCCAGCCTATTTCATTTACGAAATAATATACTTCTCGAAGACTACCTCTCACCCCAAGGAATTTTCTTTGGCTAATTAATAAACAAAAGCCTTACAAAATCAACAACAACAGTTTTCTTCTGTTTTCTCTCATCCTACTGGATCCATTAACAGAAACAAATCTGTAAATACGTCAAAACTATCGTCTGACATTCAACTAAAAATCCTTAAATGGCAATACAAATACTGCTTGTCAGAAACCTAGACAGGTACGAACTTATCGAGAAAAGACAATAGAGATGATTGTCAATCATATTCCTTCTTAAAATGACTTTTATAAATAAGAGAATTTAACAACAAGCCAGAGTATTTACAGCAATAATATGTATTAGGGACCGGCAGCTGTCACATGCAATTATTTGCTTTTCATCGGCACACAGATTTTGTACACAAGTACCACAGTTATTAGATATTATAACCTCCGAGATGAATCTCAAACATTTTTTGCAATCCTCAGATTTTTGCCACATCAATAAACACTTTCCAAAGTAACTAGTATGCACAATATGTTTAATAGAAAGGCCTTAAAACTGTAAATATTTTAAAAAGTAAGAGAGCACATTTTTGTTTGTAATAATGAAACCTAACCAATGATGCTAATAATATTTGCTTTCGATACCCATAATAAATATGAAATCACCTGAACGGAAGACAGTCATAAACATAATATCTGCTACTCACCTGTTCTTAAAACCCATGAAAGCATCGACAGTAAAATTGCACTCTTTCATAGGGCTTCGCCATTTTTGACAATGTGTGGCCGGGAAAGCTTCTGGGTGTATGACGGATTCGGCATAAAGTCGCCAAGCCCTGACATGACTACATGCCACTGGAATATTAAAAATAAATTATCTAAGAGGCATGATTACCTATTGCAATGCTGAAGAAATACGGCAGCATGTTACAACAAAACCAACTGAGCTAGGGTAAAACAGTTTTAAACAAAGCCCTTACACACAAAGTAATATTCTTTTGCCACATATGAACGTCAATATGCTCTTGGAATAACGTCAATTCCCTCAGTTTGAGAACTCTTTTCTATGTGTGTACTAGTGTTCTTATAATAAAGAAAACTAAAAGACATTTGTATGTGATTGCCATTTGTAAAAAAGGTCATTGTTTATGATGTGTAGACGTCTTACGCGGCGATATAAGGGTAAATGGATGGAAGTGTATAAGGGGATGTGACATCATAGCATAGTGCGCAGATACTTCAGTGCTTAATTCTTGTAAACGTGTTCTTTCTAACGCCAGAATATATGCAACCAATTCCAAAAAAGTGGTTGCATATATTCAGGCGTCACGCAGACGAAATATACTCTTTACGAGGACTGCTAAAATATTTGTGAGGCATACAAAATACCAAGGGCTTTAAAAATGTATCCAGTTAAATGCTATTGAAGTAATACATTAAATTACACAACCGATGTCGATATAGGATATATTCACACAACAGTGTCTCGAATACTAGCAGACGCGCTCATTTTTTGTTTAACTGTTATCACAAAAAAAATACAAAATAATTTAAAGTGAGCTTAAAACCTAAGATGTCTATAATTGGCAAGGTATTACTGATATTTGAAAGATCCAGTAGTTCAGAACTAAGCCTATTGTGAAGACCGAGCATGACTCCCCCTCTCCTAGATTCGTTCATTCAGTCTGTTCTTCTATCAAAGCGGTATATGATATATGAGTCTGGAAAAAGTTCTGAGTCGAGGATATACGGCTGGAGCCAGGACTCGCTGACAGCAATGACGTCATAACCTGAGGAGACCACGCAACTCTAAATCTATGGGTCTTAGTACGTAGACCCCTGATATTTTGGTAGCAGCAGGTTAAGTCGTTAGTTGAGGTGCTAAGGGATCCCGGGGTTTTGCAGTTATTGTTGGAATACCGTTGACTTACCTAAAAATGAGATTTTCCTCCCCGTTTGTACGGCGAACCCTCAGTTCATTTTTCATATCCTGAAATTGTTTTAGCTGAGCTGGAGATAGGATAGGGAGATAAAGACAAAGCAAGAGTTGCATAAAAATATTTAATCCCGATTAATTAAAATCTGTATTAAAAGTACAAGAAATGAAAAAATGCTTAATTGTAAAATGTAAAAATAGGGAGATGCTGAAATAAATTGGACGCTACACAATACTAGTAACCAAAATAAAAATGATGATTTAAAATAATTGGCGCAATCTGAGAGGAGTAATAGTCCAATTACTTATCATTCATTTCGGATCCGAGTAATTAAGCCAAATTATTTCGGTGTGACGTCATTCTAATTAAGGAGGCAATTAGAGCTAATCGTGTAACGTCAAACTGATACGAGAGTAATTTAGGTTCGTGAATTCTATATTTGAATAAGTTAGTCGTTGCCTATTTGCTACTCGGTCGAATTAATCATTTTATTATATTGTCACGATTTGTATTTTTATCGGTGACGACACGCCTTACTTAGCGTGTAGGAGAGTAACTCAGATTTAGGAACGTACTACGTCAAGTTGAGAAGAGATAATAAAGGAGACACATCGATAAAAACAATAACAAGTTTATTTACAAACAAACTTAACAACGGTTAGATTGTATACTAATAAAGGCGTGTTTAAGATTATAGATGAATTAAGAGTTTACACTATACCCAATTAATATGAAATGCGTGTCTTCTCGAGGGAGGCTTAGTTCAAAGTTTGTCTAGCAAGCGACGTCACTATTTTATTAATAAAGTTTATGTGAGCGGGTTGTCTTTTATTTAGGTATTTGTTCTGATATTTATAAGGTAAGTCTTTTTAAGTTATCACAAATTGCTAAGGCACTTTCACTACTTTTTGAAACTCCCCAAAAACTATCCCTTCACTAGAAGTTCTGATACTTCATAAATTCGACTCTCTCTATACTTTTTAGTAGCCCCCGAATGCCGTATACCTATGCATACGTTCACCCAGGTTAGGTAAGGACCTGACAACCTTATACCTATGTATAAGTGTTCTCAGTTATGGGGGTTGTGGGATAGAACAACTAGAAGTTGACGTACCTGTGTACTGCCCAGCGACTAATTGAGCGGTTTGAGAGACCCGAAAGTCTCATTAACTCGGCGTTTGCCTGCGTATTTATATGTTACAAAATGCTGATGGCTGCATCATTAAGGATTAAAGTTGCTCCCGTCGACCGCTCAAATTGTTTATAATTAACAGTGAATGTTTACTTTATATAACATTTTTCAAGTTCAAGTTCAAACTTGCGACAGGGTGATATTTAATTAATGATTTTAATTAGTTCACAATATTTACGACGAAGTGTTACGTAGATTTTCGGCAATTTACTTGACAATCCGAGGCGATTTAGATACGGGCGTAAAATATAATCATTGCTTTCGTGTTCGCGTTATGGATGGCGGCCTTCGCCACAACCTTTAAGTATATACGAGAGCAGAACTTTAAACGTTACCCATAAATTATAACAGGAGATATTTCTAAAAAAAAAAAATAAAAACAATAACACACATACAATATTTGGAGATTGCTCATGTAAGCTTTTTTACAAATTCATTAATACAAAAAATTACACTTGTACTATGAGAACTATATCCTATTTTGCTTCAAATGCCAGGTAGATGAGTCTTACTTAAGTAATTGGAACAGCCTTCACGTGAGAAGGAGATGTGTGTGTGTAAAAAATAGGAATGTATTGTATTTTTCAAATATTCGATTGTTCTCATCACTTGGAAATCGATGTTTTCATCATTATTATACCTTTGCCACATGAGGGCTATTCCAGAGAATTAGCACATAGGGATTTTTGACAAAAGCACAGAGTGCCCCCAAAAAGCTCTCAATCCTCTAAAGACTACCGAAAAAGACAGAAGCAATGTATACGTTGTGTAGACTTACTAGGAAATTTAATCTTAATCATAATATTAAGCATGAAATAAATAACAGGGGCTGTACGTCGTATGAATATCTATTAAAAATGTTGAGAAGCAAAATTGACCATGGTAATAATGGTTTCCAATTTGCAAGCTTTAAATTTGTTGTTTTGTGATCGGATCGGCTATTAGATCATTGATTTCACTCGAAAAAGAGTTTTTGGTTCAAGTTTGATGATGTTATTTGGACCGGAGATCTTGTCTTACATCATTCGAAACATTGACCCAAGTGGCCGAATTCTTAGCTCATGGCCAGGAATTTATCTTGGTGCTAATTTCATGGCGGGGGACAAGGATTATTACCCATAACCTTAAAATGATACGGTCCAAGTGATCTAAATCTTGGATATTATCCACTTTCTTTTCCTGATTTCAAAACTATATCGTTTGTTGCTATAAAAACTTCTCGGTTTTTAAAGAGAGAAAGTGGATAATATCTAGAATTCCCTTTTATGACACAGTGCTGGTGTTATTTTGTGTCTTGAGATCTTCATTTGTTTTTCTGATGGATCCCAAAAATTATACGACAAAAAAAACACAACTACCGGAGGCGTCTTTGATCTTTTTTTGATCTCGATGGGACCGTTATCCGAAGTTTTCGATTACCTTGAATGGCTCTCGTTTGACGTCAGCATAATATCCGAGGAGCCAACGGTTTTGTCTTCTCGTATAACATCATGTAGAATGGGAGCATGGGGAAGTAAATTATTTCATGAATCAGCAAAATAATGGAAATTATTTATTTTAAGAAATTATTATATTATGTAGGTATATTGTGGTTTATTTATAATATGATATATGTATGTATAGATTTATAATATGTATAGGTTACATCATACATTAGGTAGGGATAGGATGAAACAAAGACACTCTGAAGGAGAAAATATACATTTCCGTAACAATAATACTAGGGGTGGGGATACAGCGATCTTTATACGAGAGGACCTTCTTGAACATCACAAATTTGTAAATTGTAGTAATTTTGATACTATGTTGGTAGAGGGAGATTTTGAGTTTTCACTAACTTATAATAAGGAATTTAATGTTTATCTTTTGTGTGTATATAGGTCACGCTCAAGTCATAATATTGAACAGTTTTTAAAAAGACTGGAAACTTTATTATCTCAATTTTCACCTACTTCAAAAATTATAATAACTGGGGATCTAAATATTGACTATTGTGATATAAATTCGAGATATACTAGTGATCTAATGGATTTATTTAAGTCTTTGAATTTTAAGCTTTTGGTGAATGGCCCAACCCGCATTACTGTAACCTCTAGCACTCTAATAGATTACTTTTGTTTAAATTTTTATGAAAATGTTGAGTGTGAAGCCACTGTTCTGCCTTCAGGTTTGTCTGATCGTGAAGCTATCATAGCACTAGTAGCATTTAAAATTATAAAAAAGAAAAAAAATAATAAAAGAATGAGGATACACAGCGAAGGTAACTTTAATAGATTTGTGCATCAATGCCAGGAGACTGGGTATCAATAATTGAAACATCTGATGCTCCGAACAATTTTAATACAAAATTAGTTTATACGTTTAACAAAAATTTCCCCCTAAAAATCTACAAAACTCAAATGCAAAAAACCATGGGTTACTCTGAAAATAGCTTCAAAAAATTTGAGAGCATTGCATACAATTAGAAAGTTTTTTCCCCACACTATTTATAATGACATACTTCAATAAATATAAAATGATCTACAGAAAATTAACAAATCTTGCAAATAAAATGATTATAATGGTAGAATTGATAAGGCTAAAAATAAACCAAAGGAAATATGGAGCTTGGTAAATGATTTGAGAGGTACTAATAATGGCAATTTTGACATGTCATATTTCATCAAACATTGATCCTCTGACTTACCTGCGAAATATTTCTTCAATAAACTCTTTTACTCTTTTTCATACAGATATTAATGAAATTAAAAGAATGTTCAGTCAAACACAAAATAAAAGCTCTTCAGGTATTGACAACATTTCATTAAAAGTATTTAAGAGGTTGCCTGATTGTGTACTAAGTGCACTTGTGATGGCAATAAATAAGTCCTTTGACACGGGCATTTTTCCTGATTGCTTAAAAACTACCTTGGTAGTGCCACTATTTAAGAGTGGTAATGTTTTGGATCCATCTTGTTATCGTCCCATTTCACTTCTGCCAACATTGTCAAAAATAATTGAAAAAATCTTTAAATTGAGAATGGTCGACTACCTTCAAAAATACAACTTGCTGAATGCTTCACATTTTGGATTTCAGAACAACAAGGGTACCTGTGATGCAAAGTTTAACTGCCTTGAAAGGGTGTATCTTGGACTCAATCAGGGAGAGATGGCCGCAGCAGTGTTTTGCGATTTTTCAAAGGCTTTTGATTGTGTGGATCGGGGAATAATGCTGCGGAAGCTTTTCCATTATGGTTTTAGAGGTATGCCTTTGAAATGGTTAGAATCATACTTGACTAATAGGAAACAATACATT